>WEIU01010807.1:292423-313117 GCA_013389925.1 Aegithalos caudatus | reverse complement strand
AAAAAAACCCAAACCAACAACACCAAAAAACAACAAAACCACCAAAAATCTCCCAGCTCTCCCCAAAAAACCTAACGTGAAGATTTTCTTCCAAGAGAAGGCACTGTTGCTCCCAGATGGCATCCTGAGGGAATGGCAGTATGTGGGGAATTTGGGGAATCACTTAGAAGCAAAGGTCTGTCTATATTTTCTTTGTAAGTATAATTCCCCAACATACCTAGGAGAAGTGGAACAGTACAAAAAACACTGAAGTTGGCTTGTCATGATATTTGGAAATATTCAGCTGGGGTTGTCCATGTGCCTTGTACTCTTAAAAATAACTGAGCGATGAAAATTGATCCCATGTCACGTTGGGAGTTCTTGATATTCCCCCTTATTAGCAAATACAAGGAAATCTTTAGGTTTGGTGCTGTGAGTCAGTGCAGCCTGACTGATGTTTGAAACATTAAAAGCAAGTTTCCTATATGATGAATATCCAAAATTAAAAACTGAAATGGAAAACACTTAAAACCAACTTTACCTTGGATAAAATATTTCTGGAGCTGGATCAAAGGAAAACAAAAAGCCTGGCTTACTTGTCAGATCATATCTGCACTAAACTTCAAGGTTTGATTTGTATTATTTACATGGAAAAGGTCCCAAGAAACCAATTTGGCACTAAATATCTTCATTACGTTTTTTCACTTGTATGGGTGATTAAATCAATCTAGGGTTCCTGTTTTAATTTTTTTTGAAAGGTGCAGCCATCTGTGAATTGGGGAACTTTTCTGATGTCATCTTTGTGCTTCAGACATACCTTTCCCCCCTCCTTTTGATTTTTTTTTAATAAGGAAACTTTTAAAGAAGCAGGTTTTCTCTACTATTAGAGTTTCTAGCTGTCCTTTCAGTAACTGTTTAAAATTAAAGGTGTATAGTAACTTTTTTGAACATTTTAACAATAACACCTGCAGGTAACAGTAAACCAGATTAAAATGTAACCAAGTCAGTCTGTTAGTCTGCATGTTCCTCATCCTGCATTTATCAACATGTTCCCTGAATGCTGTGTGTGAAACTCAGCACATGTATTTTATACCATGCTATGCACAGCAGCACTGTGTGGTTTTACATATTAGAGTAAGTGAAGCTCTCCTTGGAAGTCAATGTAAATGTTGTCACTGACTTCTCCTAGACTAGGGTTCCACCTTCTGTGCTTTAAAGGGCCTTCCTTGGGTTTATTTAATTTAGGGGACTTTTTTCCTCCCTCTCTCTCTCTCTCTCTCTTTCTCTCTTTTTTATTTTTATATTTTATTTAAATTGATCAGTTTGGAGTAGCTCCCGTTTTACCATTTAGACACATTTTGTTCTCACATACAAATTTAATGAGGTTAAGAAACACATCTACCCCAGGTTAAACATCCTACATCAGCTTTCCCATTTCATTGTATTTGTAGCAAACATGTTTCCCTGACATGCATATACAAATACAAATATGCTTTAATTTAAATGCAGATTTATTTCAATTTTTCCTTTTTAAATTTTTTTTGTAGCATATTAATAAACTTTCCACTAACAGAAGAGCCTTCTAAATATTTACCATTCTTTTGGAGGAAAACATTTGCACAACTGTCCCATAAGGATGCCTTGATTGATAGACTGGCAGTGCCAGCGTTTCAGATGAGACGGATGAAAACTTCTGTGCAGGATTCCAGCTGGGAGCAGGAGCTCCTGGAGGACAGGCTGGTACCAGCTGAACTAATCCTGGCAAGTGACCAGCGTAAATCAGGCCACTGAAAGCTCTGTTTTGCCCAGAGGGGTTTACACTGGTGTAATTACCTCAGCATAGTCATAGCAGGAACATTTCCTTAGTCTAGACAAGCTCTAATACGTAAAATAGATCTATCGTTTGCAACTGAAACATCCCAACCCAGCTGAGGCCAGGGGCAAGCCTCTGTTCTCCTTTCCTTCCCTGCTGTGTGCCCAGGTAGAGCAGGAGTTGGGCTTGGCTTGCAGCATCCCTCAGGTTGGTGGGTCTGCGACACAAAAAAGGGTCAAACAGTGGCTCAGCCATTTCCTGACTGGATTCGCTCTTAATCTTGAGGGATTTTAGGTGTTTATTTGACTTCATGCATTGATCTAAATGTACTTAAAGGATTCCCTGACAGCTGCCAGAAGTTTGCTTTTAAACTACCAACAGAAAATTGACTTCCTGACACTGCAATATTCAGGTTGTTTTTGAATATCTACATGGTTTTCTGGAAATGCTTCCAGCTGTTAGGACTGAAAACTCCATTTTTCCCCTTTGGGAGTCAAGTAGTAAAGGTGGTGCAGACTGCTGACTGGGGCCAGCACCCTGCTTTCTCCAGGAAAAGGAGATAATCTCTCTCAAAAGACTTCATCAGATGTCAAGAGTCATGGTGTGAAATCCATTTTGGAGCCCGTGATCTTGGGATCACTCCCTGCCTGTACAGCACATGGCACAAACCATGATCAACTCCCAGTTTTTGTTTTTTTACCCACTATTCTGATTTTGTCAGGTTGTAAGACCATCTCTTCAGGCAATTTTCACTTAACAAGCCTTTTCTTTGTTCCTGATACTCGTAACACTTCAGATTATTAAAGGATTTTAAAAGTCTAATCTATTTTTCACTCTGTGTTTTGTTCACCTCTTGCTGTTGGAACTGGACCAAGCAACTGGCATTGCATTTAATATTTCTTGTTACTCTCACTGTCAGGTTCTCAGGCACTTGCCCAATGTTGAAAGATCTGAGTTTCAAACAGGAAGGAACATGTTTATTTGTTTACAAAAACACTTTTCCAGGGCTGCATCCTGTGGTCACACAATCATCCAAGGAGTCCCTGCTCCAATGACTCATGCCTCTAAATTAAAAGGATCCATGAAGACAGATTTGCAGAATCACACTCATTTCTTCCACAACAATTTTTACATAAACTACAGGGAAAAGTATGTTGACTTTTGGGTCCATAAAACTTGATTTTTTACCAAACCAAAGTACAGGACTCCTTTTTCCTCTTAAAGTGCCCTTTACATCTTAAGCAAATCCTTACAACACATTGGAAGTCACGTCTTGCTGTACATTTGTTAAAATTCACATAAAGTACACTTTGTCCTGGGATTCCTGCTTGAACATTGGATGGGACAAAGTACAGGAGAAATCCAAATATTGTTGTTTTAGCTCAGGCTCTGCTCAGACATGCTGTCCAGTCTGAGCCTGGTTAAGTGCTGGTGATGCAGACCCATCTTCCAACTGCTTCTTCCCTTGTATATCTCCCACAAAAGTGTTCCATCAGACAAGGCAGTGTAATTTCCCACATAGGCACTCCCCAGCTTACTTTGTCTGAATGAGCTCATTTTTTAAGGACAGCTCTGGTATTAAAAAAGTTAGTGGAGGGAAGTGGTGGAGTCACCTTTCCTGGCACCTCCTGTTCATAAACCAAGTTAAAGTGACACTTTGGAATATGATTTAATATGAGTGGCACTATCAGTTGAAAGTTGTTCTTGATGATCTTGAAAGTATTTTCTAACCTTAATGATTCCATGATTCTATGATTAATTTTAAAATTTTAGGAATTATTTGGAAAAATCTGGGTTAGGTAGATCAGAATGAGAATCATTGCTGATGATGGGGCTGGATGGCAGCAATGAACTGCTGAAGTGAGTGGCAGACAGTGAAACTGGTTTTAATTGTGGTGGCCTGGGACAACTGAATGGAAAACTGCTCTCTCTGGATGCTTGAGAGGGCAGTAAAAGGAACAAGATCCAGACCAGAGGCTGCTTCGCCAAGAGGTACCTGCAGGGACTGGTGCTTCTGTGGAAAAGGAGAGAGGATTGACTGCAGCTCCCTCTGCGATCCCCACATTAGCACATCAAACTCCTGCAGAACAGAGCTGGAGGCTCTGGCAGCTCCTGCCCTGCATGAGCCCCCGTGTGAGTCCTGTGGCAGGAAGCCCTCCCTGAGCCTTTGCAGCCTGACCAAATCCTCCCCAGTGCCGGAGCCGTGCAGAAAGAGAGGGGGAGTGAAATGGAAGCAACTGCTAGGAAGTTAGAATAGAGGGAAATTGTCAGGATAATGGTGGTGGGATACAGTGGCCAGATCAGAAACTAAAGAAAAATTATTCCAATGTCTAAAATTGACCCATGTAACATGGGATGTATTGGCCACTTCTGATACATCCAGCATCACTCCAGACCCACACCAAAAGATGAGATTTTTTTCAGCACTTTTAAAAAAAAAGATTGTTAGTGATTATTTGTGACAAAGAATAAAATAATTGAAGAGATGCAGGGGCAAATGAAGCAGGAAAAATAATATGGGTTTAGGGGGATGCTGAATTCATAAATGTTCACACCAAAATGATTGAAAGAAAAAGGAGGAAAGAAATGAACTTATTTTAAAATCTGAAGTCATCAAGGCAGAGCTTTCTGTTAATGAATACAGAACACTTCATTTCTGACTTGGAATATATTTTTATTTATTTTGAAGACATTATTTCTTTCAGATCTTTACTGATGACTTTGTCAAGACACACTGACAATGAACCAGGGTGAGCTTGTCAGCATTGTGCTTTTCTGTACTTCAGACTGAAAAATGAAAGTGAGGACATGTGAAAGCGGAAGAGAGGATTATATTCCTGTATCATTTATGACACCCCCTCTATCCTTGATATTTCCCTCTTGCAAACAGGTTCGTCACTTCCCCCAGTTCAGATGGATGTGGAGGACCTTGAGCAAAGCACAGCAGGGCTGCTCCTACCGACTTCTCAGTGCTTCCAAAGTGGCTGTAAAGAAAGCAGATTAAAGCAGCATTAAAAGCTGTGCTACAAATCCTACCATATTAAGCAAGACAATTCCAATAGCTGTTTTGGGCTAACTGAACAGAAGGGGTGCCTTGGAGTTGAACTACATGTTTCAACAGTATGTTGTTCTGAAAAGTGTTGTATATGTGCCGACATCCGCTGCTGGCATGCGTACAGACTGAAGCTTGCCAGCTCCTCCTAATCTGGAAAGAGGAGACATGTAGTGTTAAATACATGTGTCATCACCAGTCATTCCCTCCCTCCCCCCAAATTTTATCATTTGGTTGTGCAACACATTTGAACCAAGTCAGCCCATTTAGTTCAGATGAACTTAGGCCAAGTAACTGTACTGGAGCTGACTTCAGAGGCTTGAGAGGAACTGCTATGTAGCTCTTCCATAAGTAAATGCAAGCACTGTGTTATTCTCCTTATTCTACTTCTTAGACAAAGGCCTTTTAGTAGGGTTGCTGTTGGAGGGAGGGAGAGCCCCTGAGAAAACAAACAAACTGCAGCTCATTGCATCATATGACTTTTAAACCTTATAGGCAAAACAGGGTCAGGTCTAAGCAGGGCTTACAAAGGGGACTCCAAGGAAACCCATGCTGCAAGGGGTAGTTTTGGTGACTCAGTAGGTGACATGAATTCTTCTGAGTCAGGAATGAACCACTCTTCTTGCATGACGTTAGCACACCCGAGCTTAGGATGTGTTTTAGACTGACAGTAAGGGTCCTGGGAGACTTTTTCAGTCATACAGAGGGTGATTTCAGTCTCCTGGTTGAAGTCCAGCTGTATGAATTGTGTTTTCCCCCAGTATCTACTTTGTATGGCGTTAGTCATTGCCCCCTTTAAGGCTGTGACCGTGGTCCCTACCACAGCCCTGGAGAAAATCTGGAGCTGCACTTTTAACCCATCAGATGGAAGTGAAAACACCTGCAGCATTAGCTGTGCAGTATTTAGGAGGGGGTCCCAGGGCTCCCTCCCTTCCTCTGACGATGGCTATAGCACCAGTGGTGAGTGAGCTCAGTGTTTTAAACAAGCTTGGGTGTTGTCCTCAGGGGCTGGACACACTCCCTGGGGCTCTTGTGGTGACTGGAGCTGTCTTACATGGCTCTGAACTGCACCACCAGCACCTCACTATCAATGGGGTGTGTTCAGGAGATACCCAGAGCTCTCCTCTGGTTTTTGTTTGTGGTTGTTGTGGTTTTGTTTTGTTTCATTTTGTTTTGTTTTATTATTAATGGCTTGGTGTTCTTTATATTGTCCAATAAGTGGGCTGAAAACAGAAGCCCCGAATACAGTCAGGAATACAGAGTGCATCTGGGTGGAGCCTGGCCCAGACTTTAGCTCCTGAGACCTTCAGTTTTAGACTGTATGTGAGTTTATTTCATTAATTCTGTGGTGAATCTGTTCTGATCCAGAATGATGCAGTAGCATCAGATGGTGCCTTTCTGAAGGCTGTGGAAATGTGGAAGGTGTGTAGTTGCCATAGGCTGTTTTCTAACAAAGAGAAGCTGTGAAAAGTTTTGGTGATTAGAGAAGAAAGCACAGAAGCAGAGACTTAAGAAGGACAAGAAGAAAAAGTATGTAAAAATGTGATCCCCCATTTTAATGGCTAAACATGAATTATGTTATGAGATGCTTTCATCTTAGTATAGGTTAGCATTCCCCAGCTTTTTATATTTGTATATAAATATTTTTCTTGAAGTAAAGTCAGCCTAATTGGAAGTAAGAGCCATTCTATGTCATTTATTTTAATACTCTAATATATTTCCCCTAGTTAATCATTGCTATTTCTAAATATAAATTTCCTTTCCTTTTCTTTCAAGTCACTTAAAATGAAAGGGCCTGCTTTACTCTTTGACCTTCTCTAACAAGCAGACCCTTGAAATGCAGAATTTCCAGAAAGCAAGCTGTAGGAACAACAGATGGATTTAGTAAATTACAGCCTGCAAATGAATTGTATGAGGAGTCAGTTTGGGATGAAGGCTTAAAATACAGAGATTTTCTGTGCCGTAGCTTGTTTCTTGCTGTCAAACACTGCCTGGTAAATGCATAACTCGTGTGATGCTGGCTTTCTGCATTGATTGATTTGTAAAAGCTATTCCATCCTAAATTACCAGCTCTTTGGGTCTCAGCCTTCAACCCCACTCAGCCAGGAGAATCTCTCCTCTAGGTACATTTTTGTATTTTGCATTTCTTTTATTTGCTAAAGCTATTCTGATACACTACTTACCCTGATCAGCAGATTCTAAAACCTGTTTGTGGTTTCCCAGGGATTTCATAGACAAATTATTAGTACATGTGTATTTGCAGGACAGGTGACTTCTAAATGATGAAAATGTAGTTTATAATCAAAGTGCCTAGCTTGTAACAATAATCTTGAGCTAGGCATTTGCTTATCTCCTAATGTGTTAATCCTTTTCAGGATTAACAACTCATTTTTCAAAAGCGTGGTCTTGGTTGTGCAGACCTTGTTGACATAACTAGATCTTTGTGAGTTCATGAGATGTAATTGTGTGCAAGGACTGCAGAAATGGTCACCTCAATAGGTTTCCTCGATGTGATTTAGCTCTTGCTCTGGGGTGTGAAGCTCCATAATGTATGTGATGCAGAGCAGAAGCAGTAAGTTGTCATTGTGATCAAACACAAAGCTTCTGTGGGGAAGAATAAATTATTTGCATGGGTGTGATGAATGCTTGAAGGGAATTTGATAAGTGGCATGTTGAGCGCTGGGAAAATTTCTGAATGTGATCCACGTTGTTCTTTGCAGTGTCAGAAACTTAATGTAGGCTATCATCTCTAGCTCTGGTTATTGCACAGTTTTATTAAAGGTCTTACAAAATGAATCTAAGACAGAATGGCCATCAATATGAGATCAGATAGGCTTAGTGGCTTTTGCATAAATAAGGATTTATTTCTATCTAGTCCTGTATTTGTAGGATGATCAATAATTTTCCTTTTACAACAATTTCCCATGATACATTTAAGAGTGCAGTCCTTGAAGTCACTTGCATTTTAATCAGTGTGTGACAGACTGCAGTGAGTCTTTGCTTTGGGGTTTTTGCATGTAGCCTATATTTTTCAGTATGGGACTCTCAGGAATCCTGTCTGCTTGAACTAAAATATGATTCCCTTTTGTAAGGAAAAGATGCATATGGTAATAACAATCTCATCAACACTTGGGAAGCTCATGCAAAATACCCTCAGTGCTGCTTTCTGCTTGCCCTCTGAAAGCAGATAATGGTATCAGCGGCTGCAGTTCAGCACTGCCCCGGTTCCACAACACACCCACGGGGCACCCCTCGGGGTGCAGCCCAGCTGCCATCCCCAGGCATGCCCTGACACCCTTGCAAAGGAAATTAGTGTGTGTGGGGGGTGGCTGTCCGTGCACACCCCTGCTGGAACGGAGACAGTGCGGGGCCAGGGTGTGTACCCAGGGACACGGGTGCAAGGGAGCATCTGCACAGCCAGGTAGATCTGCCTCTGGGGAATCCTCCCATGTCCGTGTGTCTGGAATTGTAAATGCTCTGCTTGCAGAGCAGGTCTCGGTGCAGCAGCACTTACTGTGCTGGTAGCATCCAGCAGCCAAGCTGCAAATGCTGTGCTCGCTGTTGGTCATGGTGTTACAAGACTGCAAAATTTTCCCACAACTCACAGATCCAAGCAGGACTGCTTCCATGAGAAATAGTGACACAATGCAAACTTGAACAATTCCGGTAGAGCAGCAATCCTGGCCTGTCTCTATGACCTTCTTCCAAAGCAAGACACTGTGAGTGAAGGTATATTTTTTCCTTTTCAGAAGGTTTGTTCCACAGAAGTTGTGTGCATTGTAGGTTTCATGGCATTCCTAGAGCTGGGTGTAAAAGGGCTACAGCAATGCACAGTAAGCCAAATAACTTTTCTGTGGCATTATTTGCTACCACTCTATGGTTTGTATCTCCATAATACAGGTTGTTGACGCAGAATATTTTTGAGTTGCACAGTCCTGTTCTTGAGCCACTCACAGCAAGGCTACGTAACGGTTCAAGGGCTGAAATGTCCAGCTGGAACTTACAGAGGACTGCTCAGGGAGGCAGAATGTAATTATCTATGTTGGAGTCTGGCCAGGTTTCCAAGGTTAACACCTTTCATCTTGACATCAAATCCTTAATGACCACATGTGGTAAAGGCATTTGTTCAACATCTCATTTGAGAGCGTGGCATTGTCACTGTGCCTCCGTTGTCTTGTATTGGTTCAGTATTGGTTTAAAGGAAAATTGCTCTCAAAGTCCTTCATGGACAACCACACATTTCCTCTGGAAATTCCTGTTTAAGTATAACCAGGACCTACTGGTCTGATTTTTCCTTCCTCCAAACCATCTAGTCCTCTATCCTTCTTACAAGCTAATAGAGAACACTGTAATTACCCTTCTTTTCAGACTGCCAAATAAAGTAATTAGAGAAATAGGCATTATGATTTTGGAAAGATACATTAGAGAATGAAGGGGAGTGATGAGAGCATGTTCTCACAGAGCCAATTAAAACACTGCTGAGGAGACTCAGTGCTTCTTCCTGGCAATCCAAGCAGACAAAAGAGATTCGCAGGGATTTACTTAAACAGAAGGACGGCAGAAACGCTCCTTTCTGGTTCTAAGCATATGACATATGGAAATTCAGCCGGGGAAATTACTTATGGAGTGACTTTCTTGAGCATGTACCCACCATTGAGTATGTGTACCCACCATTTAGAAATGGTGGAACAATATGAAGCATCTTTCTTAAAGGTATTTATTGTAATGTCTGAGATGGCCTAGCTGAAGAAAAGCATCTTGAGTTGCATTTACTTATTAATTAGTCCTGTTTAGACTCTGTAAAAGACTTATCTTTATGATCATTAAACACATTAAATGTTTAATGCTATTAATCTCTGTTTAACTGTAAGTTTTTCTTAGAAATAATTAAAAATACCTATATTATTAGGGTTTGAGTTGCATTGAACAGAAGCACAAAAAAAAGTGTGCATGGGGGTCAAGGAGATATGGGACACCTCATATTGTGCTGAATGCAAACTCTACCCATGTTGTAATTTTTAATGGCTTTGGAGAAATGTCTCTTCCTCAGCAGCAATTTTAACTGCTGAATGAACAACTGATCCCAGTTTTTACCCCTCTTATAAATGAATTACATAATCTTCTCCACATGCCAAGGTGGTGCATAAGGCTTCAGTCTGTCTTGGGTTTTTTCCCTTGATTGCACATCCATGGAGCTCTTCATACCCCCTGCTCTTTAGGTATTTTGCAGTGAAGTAAGTGTTTTCATTTCACATATTAGAAAAATTAAGCTTAGGTGTTGCTTGTACAAAGTTAGAGAGAAACTAAAAGTTTTTTAGCCTCTCTTTCAGTATTGATATTTGATCACACCATGGTAAGCAAGGGAAAGTTGAGTTTATCCATTTTTAATGCCACAGGATTTCCTGACTACAGTGTGAATCTTCCTGCGTTCTGTACAAGGTATTTTTGTTCACATGAAGTAATATTTGAAGTACAATAAAATTCTAACTGTGAATTGAAGCAAGAATTTAACTTGAGCTAAATTCTCCCCTTCCAAAGGCCATTTCCCCCAAGATTATTGACAGGTAAATTTTTCTCAGTAAAATTTGTGATCTTCAAAACAAATCAGTCCACTTTGTGCCTGGCATCTGTCACATTGGAATGTGCATCTGCTATAGTGAGCTCATATGCTCACAGGTGTTAATTCTGTGTCATTTTGCTATGCCCCTGTTTAGCTGTTCCTCTGGACTCAGTCTGGGGTGGTGACTCTCCTTAGGGGCTGTAAACCAGCATGAGTTTGGTGCTTTCTTGTCTAGAGTGTGACCATACACAGTGGCAGTTTTCATAGAAAGAAGTGTTGTAAGCCAAGACAAAGAGGTTTGTAAAAGCTTTGGCTGTTTTCCCTTGAGGCACGTACATCCCAGTTAGCCAAAAGGAAGCTCCAGCAGCAGCTGTGAGCACTGTGTGCCTCACCTCTTGGTGTGCTGCACCCTTTTTAAAAAGGAGCAAAAAGATCTCTGTGGTCTGTGAAGGTCCTGCTGTAGATATCAGTACTGTTCTTAGTGCATTTTGTAGCAATACACCATATTCTTTAAGAAGATATGAGCATGATGACTTTCAAATATTAAATACAGAGGTCAAAGGAACAGAGACTGTAGCATCCAGACAATATTGATGATAGGTCACATACAGAGACTACCTGGACCCTCTAGAGACTACATCAAGATCAACTTGTTTATTACAATAGAAATAACTGCTGTAAAAGTTTTCTTTTCTTGTGGTTAAACCATACATATCTGAATCCAGAAAAGGTTTGGGATGGGGCCCCTTCCAGCTTCCACGAGAACATGGTTATGTGCTTTGTTTCTCATCTCTCTGTCAGTGGCATTTCAGCAATCCAAAATATTGGTACATTTATGGCTTCCTCTAGAAGTAATAGTGAGAGGCATGTGCTCTTCTTCAGCTGCTGTTCCTGCTGTAGCTCTGTCTGACCTCTTGAATGTGCTTTTGATTCCACGAGTGGGTGCAAGGCAAACCTGGGGCCACTCCTCGTAGGTCCCCAGGAAAGGGGAGAAGTCTTACAAATCCTTTTTGTTTTAAGGTATTGGAAAGCACAGAGTTTCCACCCAGTTGTCACTCCTGATGCCAAAAGCCTCTCACAGTGGGGAGGCAGTGGGAAATGCCAAGTCCTATCCCATTTATCCCATCCCCCTGCTGACCCACGCTTGTCCCTCTTCCCCTTAGGCACTGTGTTTGGGGCATAAAATATCTGTTTGCTCTTTGCAGGCAACCTTTGCTGTAGTGGCTGAGGAGACTCCTGCCAGGGCCTAGAAGGTTAAATGCACAGAACTGAAGTGTTTCTCCCTGTTTTTGATGCTGTGGGGTTGGCAGGACTGTGGGTGCTCACCGAACACACAGCCCTGGCTGAGGAGCCACCTGTCCCTGCAATGTTGGCAGAGGAGGAGGCTCAGGGCCAGCCTGAGCCTCCACCCTGCTGCAGGATGAGCTGTTATCCTTTCCCTCTCCTCCTGCCCCTGCTGTGCTTGAGCTGGCCTCTTTCTACAGCCAGCCATTGGATCTCCATCCTGGCAGGTGCTGAGCCTCGCGCCCACGCCTGCACTGCTCCAGCATCCTAAATTTTATCCCTATCCATATAAGAAGCTATGAAGTCCTTGCTCCTGCAGTCCCAAGACTTGGCTTGCTCTCTATCTCACTAAAAAATCATAGTAAAAATTCTGGTTTTCATTACTCCATAGAAAAGCTTGAAAAAAAGGTCCCTGTTGTCTGAACCAGAGAGGAAGAAAATGCCTGAACATCTTTATCCATTTTGGGGCTCTTTTATAATCTCATGATTTTTTTTAAAAATCAAACCTCTCTATTATTTCATTTTATGAGCAGTCTGACTAATGACTTTCGTAAACTTGTGTTGGCAGAACTAACAGCTGGTTAAATAAAATGAGTAATTGTTTTCATTCATCAGTTGCAAGAGCAATTATAGTTTCAGTGTTCTGCCCCCAAATGGGGGCTGAATCCTCCAGTCATGGATTATTTATATTACCTGTCTCCCTGTTAACATTCTCCAGCACACTGATGGCTCTATTCAGCATCCAGGCCCCTTCTTGTAAAATCTGGTTGCTTCAGATTTGGGTAATCCAGGTAACTGCTTCTCCTTTTGATTTCAAGCATGAAATAAATTATAATGAATTCTTGTAGCTTGATTTGTTCATTTGGCGATAAGTGGCTACTAAAATGTTAAGATGTTAAATGTTAAGAGGCCTTCACATAATTTTCTGACATGTAAGGTTCAAGGGAAAAAAACCCCAATAAATCACAGAATGGTTTGGATGGGAGGGGACCATTAAAGATAATTTTGTTCCAACCCCCAGCTATGGGCAGGGACACCACAGCAAACCTCAGGTTTGTTTCCCTGATCAAGCACACCCAGTGAAAGAACTAGAAATAGTTCATTTTGAAAGGGTTAAAGAAAAGACTAATCTGTCACGTGCTTGTTGGACTTGAGCTCTGGGGCAGAGTGAATGAGCTGCTCTGGGAATGGAGCTGGAGATCCCTGGTACTCTGGGAAGGGCTGAACGATGAGTCTCATTGTCTGGGATTTTGTCCTGGCTGTGTGGTTCGAAATCATACCAGGATGGGACAGCTCAGCAGGGATTCAAGTCCTCTCTCCTCCAAAGGTCCACTTGTGGTCACGTACAGGGCCTGGAGCACAGGGAGTGTTCAACCCACGGGAGCAGTGGGAGAGATGTGTAGGAATGGAGTCATATTGCTCCAGGCACCTCCGTCCCTGAATCTTTATTGCTTTTTGTGCCACTTCACTGCAACATGGAAAAGGCACAGAACTTGTCTAGTTTGGCTCTATCTTAGAGCTGAAATTGAGCCAAAAGCCCAAGAAAAGACAGCTTTACAGGATTCTGCAGTATTCTGGGCATGGATTGAAAGCTTGTAATGTTCCCTTGTCTTTCTACTGGGAAGAAGTAAAGCTGATGCCTTGAAAATCATTGAAGTCTAAATAGAGATTTTCTCATCTAATCCAAATTTCATAGCTTTATCCTGTTTCTGCTATTGCAAACTGCATTTCTGTAGATGTCACCCTGAAAGGTGCATGTTCATTCCTAACCCCCGATCTACTACTTGTCCACAAAGCAGCTGGAATTGATTAATTCATGGAGAGGGGGAGAAAAAAATCAAAGTGAAAGTGGTAATCTTAACAGTCTACTTTGTACTTGGCAGATCTCAAAATACTTCCCAAAGTGAAGGTGCCTAATTTTAAATCCTTCAGCCACCCAATGTGCTTGTTAAAACGAGGGAGGGGAAGCATTTGTTTGTGACAGAGCTATTAAATGTGGGATTTCTGTCTCATAAAGTGGCAGTGTTGCTTTTGCAGGCTGATTAGAAATGGAGAATAGAGTTGGGTTCCATAGCCCTCAAAATGAACGCAAAACTCACTTCACTCCAATAGGAGATGGAAAGGGAGGATTGTTCCTATTCCAGTATCCTCCCCTGTGAGTGTCATAGTAATGTTGTCTTGAATTGCACAAACATTGTAGGCAGCTTTTGAATGTTCTGGAAGCAATCTTTAATGCTAATGGGTAGTAAAGTGATACCAGAGGTATGAACTTCCAAGAATTTAATTTTAAACAGTGTATCTGAATGCAATGCAATACTATTACATCGCTCCTACTTTGCATATATATATATATTTCTCTTTTTCAAGGCTCTTAATATGATTTATGAGCAGCAATTAAGTCAACCTTTTAACAACATGTGACAGGTGTTGCTGGGCCCATTTATGAACTAGGCAAGCTGAGGCACAGAGGTGTCAAGCGTAGTTTGGCAGCGATGGTATTGCAAAATGAAGACCAGAACCCAGGAATCCTGAATCACAGTCCCTATTCTATGAGTTCTCAATTTATTGCTAGGAGAGAAGATCATTAAAATCCACCAGGCTTGTCTGGCAAACTTTATAAACTTATGCATGCTTTTAAATGCAGTGGGGGTTATCGTTATTAAATGATGAATGTAGGAGGGTTTTTACATAATGCTGAAGAAACACATTAAACCATGATGGCATGAGAATCAATATAGGTCATTAAAAATAAGTATTCTGCTGAAACGGATTTTGCCTGCCATTCAGCAATGTTTATATACTGTGCTTGCTTTATGCTGCTCTACCTATGTAACAGAAAATATTTTTTTTCAAATGTAAACAACAGGTGGCTTTCAGAATATTGTACTTTAGTGCTCACAGGCCTTGGGTTTCCTTCCCCTGTTTAGAAGGACTGAGACTCTGTCACACCCTTCAGCACTGGGGGAGGTGTGGGCTCTGGGTATTTTATGCTTACAAGATAGTCTGGGTTTCAAATCCCTTTTGGAACAGTGACCTCTCGCTGGCAACTTCACAGGATGGTATAATGCTCCTGGCTGGGGAAAGGTGCTGGGAAAAAGGTGCTCCAGTCAAGATAAAATTTGCTCCTCCTTAGCTGAGACCACAGCAGTGCACAAACTTTTCACTGTGCCTTGGGGACAGTGTTCATCCTCAAATGCATCACCACCGAGGCAGAGCTGGAATTAGACATGAGTATATCTGCTTCCAGTCGTGGTCCTCAGAGGATCTGCAAAGCTTTAGATCAATAGAAGGGGGGCACTTCAGCTGAAACCTGGTTATAGCACATGTTTTGGATTAGAAAAAGGGGGTCTGAGCCTCTATTTTTCAGCTCTATGTGGAAAAGAAGAAGAAATATATAACTGATTTTGTAGTTCCTATCTGCAAGTATATTCATATTAGTAATACACCAAGAATTCCAAAAGTTCTACCTTGCTAACTGGGGAGGGATAGAAACATGTGAAAACTTGATAAATGCAGCATGGGGATTTGCCATGTATTAAACTCTTGGGAAGGGAAATGTTTTATTCACATCTGAAACTAACAGCTAAGTAGTAGTGGAAATAGAACCTTTTTTGTGTTGTATGGAGTTTTCTGCTGTTTGGCAGATGATTTGATCAGGGGATTTTTTCTTAATGAAAAAGAATAGTAGAATACAGGTGTGGGTAATTGAATATAGAAGATCCTGTTTCTGGTTTTAGTGTAAATGCATTTATTATTTGTAAACCTGAGTCATTTGTAAAGTCACACACCAAAAAATGGACACACATTCAGAATTACCCAAGCCCTTTATGAGTGTGAGCAGTACTTCATAAGCTGGTGTCAAAATGTTCCCCAGTAATGGTCTGGGCTACCAATACATTTATTGTTGTCACTGAATAAATCTTGTATATGTTTATTTTCACATGCAACTGTATTAAACTCTGGGCAGTATTTCACCCTACGCAGATAAGTACTAACAGAGAATCAGGTAAGCAGTCAATATTGCTGAAAATAACATCAAAAATATAAAACCCATTCCCAAAATCTAAGCCAAAGGCAAAACAAGTGGCCTTTTAAGACCCTGTAAACCAACACAAACTTCTCAGGCCATGAGACTGGATGGTCTGATGATCCTTACGTTGCTCTGGACACTTGATTCAGCTCCAAATGAAATGAAATGGCAAGGCAATCCCTGCCTATTGTTTGTTTCGTGTGTTTGTTGTTTTTTTCCTCTCACTGAAGGTGCAAAGCAAAATAGGTCTGTGGTCCCACTCCTATTACAGACTGTGAGAGTTTGCTTACACTGAAGTCACTGACAAAACCCTCAACAGCTTTAATGGGGGCAAGAACAGGCTCACCGTGATTTAATCTAAAGTGTTCAGCTCAAGGCAGAAAGACGGGGGCTCTTTGAAAATGACAACTTGTGGGTTTTGGAGAGGTCATTAACATATTTGTCATGGGGGAAAGAGGGTAAATAAGGAACTTGAAAAGAAAGACAGATATTAATTACACTTCAGACAACATTGTTGTGTGCTGATGACATGCTGCAGCTCTCCAGACAACTATAATTTGCAAGGGAACCCAGCAAGTAGGAGACTTTACAACAAGCTGAGCAATTAGTTCTTCCTGAGTTGCAAGAGTGACATCATGTGTGCAAAACATGCCTTTGCCTTCAGCTAACAACACATACTCATTTATTTTTCCTGCAGGGTCACTGTTGGCTGTGAAGGCCATTAAATCATTCCTCTGATGGATGTGTTAACTTTTAGAGCTGAGTGAATAAGGGTCCCTGAAGTGCAGATAAAGGAACATGTCTCCAAAGCATCAACTATCCACAAAAGCAACTCCAATATCTAATTTTATGTGCTATAGCTGGCTTACAAAATTCTTGTATTCTTTTCAATACCTTAAGTTACTCTGCACACCCTTGAAAATTTGTCCCTGTTGTAGAGTCTGATCTGATAAGTGAGTGGGCTTTCTTTGGTTGGTTTTGTTTGTTTTGTTGGAGTTTTTTTTTCTTTTTTTTTTTTCTTTTTTTCTTTTTTTGTGTGTGCCTGAAATTTGTCAAGACGTTGGACAAGCTGAGGCTTGCTTTATGATCTTTTGGGGAAAAGTTCTGGGAAAAAAAGAAAAGATTTTATTTGACTAGGAAATTTAATAGAAATTAAATACTTAAGAAGCAATCTAATATATATCCAGGTATAGATTTCCAGTAGTGTGTGCTTAGTTTTGTAATTTGGATTGCTTAATGTTATGCACTGCATGAGTTTACTGAAGAGACTACAAAGATCTACAAATACTGATACTAAATGAGGAGTAAATTATGGCATTGATCTAGAGAGACAATTACATTTATTCTTTAATCAGATACATAGTCCTACTGGAGCCACATACTGCTTACCCGAAGTAAATTAAGCTCCTGCTTAAGTGCTTTGTAGAATCAAAATCAAAAAAACCTTAACTCATGAAGATATTTCAAATCTTCTGTCTGTTGGAAGTGTGATGCAAATTGTCATGTAGGTTTTTCTCCTTCTGGATTAATGAAAAAGAAGAATGAGATGAGAACAAGCTTGATTTTAGAGATCCACTTCAGTGTGTGAAAAGCTGTTTTATCTTTAGAAGAAAGCTGTTACTACAAATGCAAAATGAACATTTACCACTACATTTTTTTCTAAACATAGCAGTGGGCACAAAGATTTGGCAGAGCAGATGCAGAACAGGGCCACAACCAGGTTGGCACAGAGAGCTGAGGAGCTTTGCATTAAATGAGAGCGGGTTTCTCTTACTGTGATGGGGTTCTAGGCAGAGCCGTGCACATCCTCATTGCCTCTCCCCAGTCTGATGGCATTTTCCCAGTGTTGGTGGCTTTCAGTACATCTTTATCTGTCCCAGATTTGCCTTTTCTCAATGAAGCAGAAGGGAAAGCTCCTCTTTCCAGCCAGACCCACGATACCTCTGTACTGCACTCTTCTGTGGGAGCCCAGGGCAGTGACATCAGTACCGCAGGATATTTGGGTCTGACCACCCACCCCAAGCTTTCAGCAGATAATCTATATGGTTCTTTTGTTTGTTTCCACCTCACATGTTTACATAGTCCCCAGAAGCTTCTAAAATTAGAACCTGAGGAAAACAGAAACCTGTTCTCCAAAGCCAGCAGGATGTTTTAATAGGAACTGTTATTGCTATTATTAATAATAGTAATAATCTTATGTTAACCAAAGGCAGGGATGAACCTTGCTGGACTGTGCCTGGATGTGTGCCATGTCTTTATATCCTTGCAAAGCTGTGGTAAAAAACTATCCCAGAAAAATGGTAAAGCTGATAATGCCTGTTCTGTAACAAGTAATACAAAAGGGAACCATGGAGCCTTTCAGTGCCTGAGACACTGAAGTTTTCTGGTATTTCTTCTATTCGTGACAGTTCATCCAAGCAGAGAGAGGCAGATTGTGTACAGCACTCAATTTAGTTTTCTGCAGTAAAGTTCCTGTTTTGGTCACAGCACTGTAGGCAGGCAGACATCTGAAGGTGACAGTAAAGTGTCAAGCAGAGCTGAAAGGGAGGAAGAGAATTCTGACTTCTGTGAAAAAAGTCTGAACCCTGCTCCCGAGCTACAACTGCAGGGACTTTCCTCCTAACTGAACCCTGAGGATCCCTTCATCTGAGCCTGTTCAGTTAACTCCTTTATCTCTGGCTGCCAGCATGGCCACAGATGTGATAAGGGAAGCCACTGGTTTTGGTGGTGTGGTCAAAAGAAGACTGAGGCCTGTGTGCATGAATTTTTTCAGCTACAAGCTCTGCACAGCCTGAAGAATTGAACCTCCCACAGAGCCAGAGCCTGTCTGCTTCATGGGCCATTCTGATTGAATTATTCCTCTGGCAATGCACCCCCTGAGCTAAACTTAAATAATATTAAGCTGGTGACAGGCTGGTTTAGGTTTTAAGTGCATGTTTTTGATTAATTTGCTGTATTTCAAGAGAAAAAAAAATGTGTCAACTTGGTCTTTATTACACACTACACTGCTTTTCATGTGTTGTGGGTCTACAAAAATTGTATGCCTTTTTTGCTTACCTAATGTCCTTTTTCACATATGGGAGAGGCAGAGTTGGGACACTCCACATTTAAACAAACACTTAGCAAAAAGGTGTAGGGGAAACTGAGGTTCTCTAAGGACTAGGGTGAAGCTTTCAATGTAAAAAGAAGAAGAAGCAGAAAATGTAACTATTAAAATCCTAATATTCTTGTCCTCTGTTCACTTGGCCATACTGACACATGGTGTATAGAAGAGGTGAAATTCTCTCTTCTATATCCACACATTCATATCTGTGCCCATGTTCATACCCACCAAACTCCCACATAGCATGTAAGAGAAAACCTATTTAGTGGTTTTAATGAGACTACAATTTCATAGCTCTAATAATCCACAGCTGGGAAAATACATGCTTTCTTCCTTCATCTTTAGACTTATTTGAGAAATTTTTGTTTTGTGGTTTTACTGGGTGACTTTTCCAATGAACTGATTTTAAATCATTTAATTTCTTCGAAAACCATAGTGGTTGCCATAGAAATATGTTAGCTGAAAAACAAGGAATAATTAGTTTATGTGTTCCTTTGTGTCTCCTAATTTCTTCCATTCAGGATTTTTAAGCATATAATTATAGGGATTATTCAGCTTCGTGATCTTTTCCCCCCTCTATAAATTCATTTAAAGACAAAACTCTGATGTCTGCAGAGCATAAATAATGATTGTATGTGGTAATTAGTCCAACCCGTTTGTCCACATAGCAGAAACAATGTGCTGACTAGTGGCCACTGAGCTTCCAGTCTGGCATCTCCAGTTATCTGTCTCATCCCTGATGGCTACTCAACCAGTGACCCTTAAAAGTTAGCAGTGGGACTCTTGAGAGCCCTGCAGGACACTTCCTTGTGCTGCCCACATTGTGGGACAGGTTAAATTTGACAAGAAAGGCATCAGCAGGCTCCAGAAGTGTCTAAGGTTGGGTGACAATTGAGCAAGGACAGGAGTGTTTCGACACTGGGGTTGTCATTTAACACCTCTGCCCTGGCTGGATTTGCTGAGTAGGCAAAGTTCCGCTTCTGTGGAAGAGCTGAAACTCGTAGGACTTCTCCAACAGCACTTTTGATGGATCAGGCTTTTTGCAGAATGGCAGTTTTCCCTGAACACAGGGAAGGGTGCTGGAGCCCTTCAGAGTAGTTCAGAGATTAAATCACTTTTTAACTGTTGCCTCTTGGGAGAGATGTTCTTTCTCTAAAGCTCCAAGATTAATAAACAGGAATAAGAAAGAGTCTTATTCTACACTTATTCCCTTTCTCCAGTCCAATCTGTCTGGAAATGTTCCATACAAGGGAAAAGCATCAGGAGCAGGATTTATGCACAGCCTTTTGTTGCCCACAGCCTGCTCCTTGAGAGCCAGGATGCTGCTTATGGAGGGGGTAGCTGTGGCCCTATGCTCCTGAAATCCTGAACCTGGGGAGAGGTAAGGCCCTTGAATTCTGAGCCAGGGGAGAAAGGTATGGCTCCTGGAATCCCAAATAATGCCCTATCTCTGAATTCTTCTTTGGAGAAGAGAGGAATACTGCTACTATGTGTTCTGGTAGGTATATTGCAATGATTCTCCTGGATCAAGCCTTTAAAGAAAAATAATAATCAGTGTCATGTGGCTTTCAAGGGCTCTCGTCCGAGCTAGGTTAAAATCGTGGAATGACTTGTGTTGGATGGGACCTTAAAGCCCATCTCAGCCCAGCCCCCTGCCATGGGCAGGGACACCTTCCACTAGATCAGGCTGTTGTAAGCCCCATCCAGCCTGGGCTTGAGCACCTCCAGGGATGGGGAGCTGCAGTTTCTATGGACAAGGCGGTGATCGCGGCCATCCCATCACTCCCGGCTGTTCCATCACTCCCATCCCATCACTCCCATCCCTTCATTCCCATCCCTCCCGGCCGGGCCGGACTCGCGCGTTCTCTCCCGC
>WEIU01010807.1:269363-292225 GCA_013389925.1 Aegithalos caudatus | reverse complement strand
CGCCGCTCCCGGTGTCCTGAGGCGCGCACCCGCCGCTCCCGCCGCTCCCGCCGCTCCCCACGGCCTGACCCCAGCTGCCCCCGCAGATCGTACTGACGGCAGGCGTGTCGGCTGTCTGCGGAGTGCCCAGAGGGACCGCTGGTCTAGGATAGGACTCTTATTCCTGTTGATTCACCTTGGACCTTTAAAGGAAGAAGTTGCAAAGTGATTTAACCTCTGAATTAGGGAGCCGTCCCTGCTCAAGGGGCAAAGCTCAAATCCTCAGTTCTCATACTGCTTGCAACGAATTCTGATCTTGTACAAACCTAATTTACACTTTGAGAACATCTCTGATATCCAGAACATAAATTTCCAGTTTTTTTTTAAAAAAATGTTTTTCATAGACTAACCGTCAGCTTCAGTTTATGGAAATATAAAATAAATTTCCTAATGTAAAGACGACTTTTGGTAATAGAACATAATATCCAGGAATGGACACTCAGGGTAGAGCATTCCACTTAACACAATTCTTGCACAATTAGGAGTTGCTTAACTTAAGAATTATTCTGACTAGTAACAAAACAAAACAAAACAAAACAAAAAGTAAGAAAATTCTAGTTAATAACCTGGGCAAAACAATTATCCTTCTAAGAGTCTTTATTGAATCATGTATGCAAAGCAGAAGAGTTTTTCATAACAGATGCATTTAATCTTGGTGCAATAATGGCTTTAACCCCACGTTGTCTCACAATTCAGTCAGAGCTTAGACTAGTTCTGATGTGCTTGAATAGAGCCTGTGGGATCACAAACAAGACTCTGCTATTGTGGAAGCCCCTCAAAGTCTTGTTATTTTCCAGAACTAACCATAATAATGAATGTCTGGAAGATCATTTATATAATGGCTCTTTGGTTAGTTTTCATAACTGCCTACAACAGGCTTCTGGAAGCTCTCCCAGTGTTTATTGAAATAAAGGCTGGGGTGAGACCACGGTGCTTGTGTTGTAGATGTAAACTCTGGAACAAGGAGAACAACCTCATGGCATGCCCTGCTCCAGAGTTTCACCCTTCCAGGGTGAGGGCAGAAACTGGCAGCTCTCCCCCTCTCTGATTGCCATTCAGACTGACACTGGTCATACTTGGCTCCTGGTGCTCATGTTTGGAGCACGAGAAAAGCTCAGGTCTGCAGAGCTGCATCAAACACAGCTCACGTGGAAACAGATATCAAAAAAAGACTCTCCTGAAAGCCAGGGTGTTGAACTTTACCTCATTGCATCCCATGATGTGGTCAGGTACAAATAGAGCCCTGGATCTTACAGCTGGCAAAGCATTAGTGGGTCACCAAGACAATTTCCCTCCTTCACAAAGGATGGCTCTTCTTGCTGAATATTTGCTAGTGCTTTATTGTGCTGGCTTTTGAATTCTCCAGTGAAGAAGTTTCTACAAATTACCCTTTTACCCCCAAAGTACTTAATATTCTAATTTTCTTCTTTGATTTTCTTTCCTCATGTTGAGTCTAAATTTCTCTTTATTAAGTTTCCTGTAACTGTCCTGTAACTGCTTCCAGATATCCATCCTATCCCACCCCACCCTCTCCCCTCCCCACCATGTGAAGCAGGTGCCTGTCAGATACTTCTGGACCATTTTCTTTGGTCAAAGATATTCATATGTAATTCCTCTAATCTTTCCTCTACCACCTGTCCCCTCAGACTCTTCATTATTTGCCTAGCCCTGCTCTGAACAGGTTCCCATTTATAAATATTATTTTATGATGGGTTCTGAAAGGCTCATCCTGCCATCACTCTCTCCCCTTCCCAAATCCACACAATGCATGGAGCTTGTGTTTTGGGTACAAACCTGGCTGATCCCTCTCAACTAAGGGAATATTTCACAACCAGAGTTCCTTGTCCCAGCATGTAACCATATGCTCTGCAAGCAGGAGTATGGCACATCAAATGCTCCTTGCAGTTAAATACCTACCCAGAACAAGGCATTGATGGCAAGCATGACTGATGAGGGAAAAGGACAGGATTTTTTCTGATGGCTTAAAAATCCTTTTCTGAGGACTTCTCTAGTGTCTGAAATCTTTCCTTTTCTGGCTTTGTTTTTTTTACAGGCAGGAACAGTCATTGAGACACAGTTATAAGTTATGTAACTTGCTTTTTAAATCATTATTTAGTCTCTGTCAATATTATTTGCTGAGTGCAGAAGACCAGAATCTGTGCTTGCAGTATCTGGGATTCTTGCTACCATGGTATTTCTTGCTACCATGACAGTAATGGAATGCAATGCTGCTGAGGGACGTTTTACAGTGACACGTAGTGTATCATTCAGGAGATACTGCATATTCCTTTTTTTTTTTCTTTTTTGAAACAAACCACAATTATTGACTCCTGTTTGGTGTTACCCTTTCACAGGATATATCTGCAGGGGCGTGTTTGTGCTTATTCATTTCATTTATGTCTGTCCATATTGGACATCATCCATTTTTATTTCTGTTGTAAAGATCATGTTGCTCTTCCTCTTTTTCTCTGATGTGTTTGCAGAGGTTTCCACATCCACGTTATCTGGAAATTGAGTTTCCTGAAGATCTTTGATGAACCAATGTGATAATGAGGTGTTGGTTGACTCTCTAGCTATGGTCTACATACCCATGTCCTGGGGAGTGGGGGTAGCCACTTTGACACCCATGCTGAAGAATCACTCAGATTTTATAGAGCAAAAAATGGCCAAGTACCCCTGACAGTTTTGTCTAAATATGACAAAATCTGAGGCTTTTTTTATAGCTGATTTTTTTTTTTTTTTTAATAGACGGTTCAGATCAGGAGTTACTGAACCCCTCTGAGGGCTAAAACATTACCTTCTTTGGGAACTGGGAGCAGCCTGAGAGCCACAGCCTCACAAGATTTCCAGCTTGTACCAAGTAGTTTCTGTGTGGGTAGGAAGCACTGCGGTAAAGGGATCTGAAGATAAGGAGGGGCAGAAAACTTTCAAACAGAAAGTGTGAACCAAAGCTTGGTGAAGTCAATGGAAACTCTCTGACTGGTAGCTCATGACCATGTGGAGGGCTGTCAAAGAGAGGCACAGAATGAAGAGCTGTACATTTGAAGAAAAAAGGTTGTTGAGATAGGAGAGGAAAATACATTTCTGTAATAACTCCTAGGGCTCTGGAAAAACAGCCTTCCACTGGTTGCTTGGAAATGTTTAGAGAAAGCTCTTTTGAGTTGAATAACAATGGTAACACAGGACTTGAAAGAGAGAAAAAGGAGGTGGAACAGAATAAAACTAAAACAGAAATACAACAAATTTAGAAAAACTAAGCCAAACTTCTGGCTTTCTGAAACTCCAGGTGGTATGTGCTATCCTGCACCCTTTTAGGGTTTCTATTTTGAAAAATTACTTTCTCCTGTCTGGGTACAGATTACCTCATGTTTTTCCCAGAGAAATCTGCCCATTGTTTTCAGTGCAGGAGCAACAGCTCCATGGGCAGCGGGGATGATGGAACCATGGGCTCTGGGTGTCCTTGGGACCCAGTGCCATGCAGATTCCTTCCCATTGCCCTCCTTGTACATTTTGCTGCCATTCAATTAAAGGTGCTGTGTGATGTGGATGGTTGAATGCAGCATTTTCCCCAGACAGATAATTACTCTGCCTTTTGCCTTGTCATTCTAATCACCATTAAAAACGGTGCTGTTTGTGTCTTTTGTGAGCCTGCAAGTGTTCATGTGTTTACATAAAGTCTGAGGGCAGGATTTGTCTGTGCAGTAACGTTTTATCAGCAGCAGGTAGCAATTGCAGGAGAATAAGTCCCTGTCTGCTGCTTGGTTTCCAGAGCCTGTAGACTGCTCGTTACAATAATGAGAAATGCAAGTAAGCAGCATCGCATCAGCACTTGCAGTCCCACTTTCTATTGCTGTCATCAAAGGGTTCAGGAAAGTTTGCATTCAGAGTAGGTTTTTTTTACTAATGCACATATACATGTGCACATTACCGTCTGGGAAATCTTGTGCTGTACATTGCAACTTAAGGGTAAAGCCTGGTCTGGGTTTGGGCACTTGGTTCAGTGGTTGTGGCCAGGTGAGAACTGGGATTGAGAGCAGAAAGTCAGTGTAACTCCAAATATCCCAAGAAAGAAGTGTGTCTGGGAGAGGGATTGTGACCAGAAAGCTAAAACAGTGAATTTGTACCACCCCAGAACATGAAGGTGGTGTGGATTTTAACCAAAAAGCTGGAATCATCCTGACACCCACAAAGCACTTAGGGGAGGGAGGATTGTAGTATCCCACTTTGCAGGTGACTCTTGTTAATTTATGCCTTTTCTTTTGTTATATTTGGGGAAGTGGAAGCTTTGTCCTGGCACTTACAGGCTTGTATTGAAGGGACAGAATTACTGCTCTTAGCCTGGATTTCCAGCTACTGAAGAGCTAGTGTGGAAATCTGGTAATAAATCCCATGGTGATTTCCCAGCATTGGATTTCATGCAGTACTTTTAAGTTTGCCAGACACACATAGGCTGGATAAAATTGATCCTGGTAAAATAAGCAAAAATGTGTTATTATAGAGAATTCTGAAATGGCATCAAAAGGAGCTCCAGGAACACACCAAGGTGTGATATGCAGCCTCAGTTGTGGCCAAAATTAAAACATTTACACAACCCAGACCTTGAAAGTGAAAAAAAAAAAAAAAATCATAGAAACATTTACTAGGAATGAGAAATTCATCAACTGAAAATGGCATTTGTAACCTGAGAGTAACCTTTTTCTTTTAAGAGTGAACTTTTTAAAATTAATCATAGCTTTATTTTTCTCTTTCTTGCTTTGTATTTTCCCTCTGCCTTGGAATAAAATAAAGTAAGGGATTGCCACCAAATCTGTGCAGCTTTGATAGCTCCAATGAAATTTGAAGAAAGACATAAAATGGAAGATACCAAGCTGGTCTCATCCGAGTGGCAACTTTCATTCCTAACAAACAATCAAATTTTGGATTTTGCACAAGATGAAACACACCTATGTGTTATATTGAAGGACCTGACCTTTTTACTTGTGTACCTGCCCATGTGTTAGATTTTCTCCTACACTCAGAGGCTATTTTAGATGTCCAAGGAATACTGATGTTCCAGTGCACTGCTTCAAAACCCCAGGAAGGCTCCAGGAAGGGTAAAATTTTTAAACTTATGCTACATTAATTGTTTTACAGTATTTCAGTTCACATGCCCTTTTTTGGTGTTCTCAAAGAATACCTTTTTTTTTTTCTTTCTTTCCCAAACCTACTGCTACACAATTCTTCCTGATTTTGGGCACCCAGGGAACTTTACTGGAGAATGGAATGATAAATTCAGGAAAGCCTTCAACCTATTACTTGATTTCTGGTTCACATTCTGGTTTTACAGACAAATTTTACTATCAAAATTGTACTTTTAAATTCTTTTTTTTACCAAGAAAGAAACCATCAGTGTACAACTGAACTCTATTAACCATGAGGAGAGGAGAAGATTCTTGAAGCCACTGGATTTGTGTAAGAAAGCAAAGTTAGTCAGTCATCATCTGGATTTTGCTGGATTTGGTTATTTCACTTAATTAATTTTTAAATTTTGATTGCAAAGAAATGTATATCCTCTTTGGAATTGCTTAAGTATTGGGATGAATATTTAATACAGGATTCCCAGGGATGGGCTTTGAAACACAATGTCATATCTATTACAAAATAATGCATGATCTTTTAAATATATTTTTTAATATCCTTTGCTTCCTTGACAGTAAAAGGGAAAAGAAAGCTTAATTAGGAAATTGCTTTTCTGTTTGCTAGCAGCAGTTGATTTCTGTGGACACTTGAATGGCTCTTCCAGCAGTGCTGGGAAACGAGCGCATGGATCTCATCAGCTTCTGGACTGGTTCCTGTGGCCTGAACTGAGTCTTGTGTGAGTTATCCTGGTCCTGCTGAACCCCCAGGGCTCTACTCATTCCCACTAGCTGATGGTGGAGTCTCTTTTTTCCCCCAAATATGTGCTCAGTTTTTTATAAAGTATAAATAAAGCATTAGCTGGGTCAGAGGAGCTTCCCTGCAGGTTCAGCCAGGGCTCTGGGCTCTGGTACAAAACTCACCTGTCCTCTGGGCAGACAAAGCCATGGGGACAAGCAGTGAGATGGGAAGTGTATGAGTGAATTCTGCTTAGGGCCTTCCACATTGCAACTGCTTCTCTTAGGGGTTCAGAAATTGTTTTTCTGCTAGAATGCCAAAGAAATATTTGAATTAAAGACACATTTCACATTTATATTCTTGGTTGTGCTTTGGTGCAGGTCAAAGGCAGGCCCAGAGCCCACAGCTGCTCTCCCAGCGGTGTTGGATGCTTTGGGATTGGCTGAAATTCATGGAAAGCACATAAAAAATTACTACTGAAGAGGTAAGAGAGAAATACAGAGCTGAGCACACTCAAACAATGAATTTTAAAAGTTTCCATTGTTTACTTATCTCATTAAGAATCTATCTCCATGCAGGCACACAAGCGGCAGGTACAAATATATCTCGATGTCTATCTTTGTTCCACTGTACGTTTGCCTGCAGCACTCTATAGATAGAAACATAAACTGTGTGTATATCCTGCTGCCTTTTGAAATGTGCAGAACATTACCAACAGTTTCTTTTCTCTAGTTTGCTCAAATGTTTGTGGTTAGATATTCTGAAAGTATAGAATTTAAAAAAAAAAGAAAAAGACAAAGAGATTTTGGCACTTTGAAAACGAGTTGCTTTATTAAAAATATGTTTTTAAATTCTTCTTTTATTTTAATAAGCCAACAAGTGATTTCATTTCTCAACCTCTGCATGTTGTATTTGATAACATAAAATCAGATAATATTGTTGATGAATGAATATTAATTCAGAGCTGGAAGCACATACATTGTGTGGCAATTGAGAGCTAGAATTTCAGTGATATGGTGGGATTTTCAGAGCAGGAGTGTATTGTGTGTTTGTTACCAGAAAAGCCTGGATATAAGAAATAATACTTCTGCTCAGAGTATACAGAGTTCTTTTTGCACCTTAATGGCTATCTCAAAATCCAAAATAAAAAGAGAAGTTGAAAAGAAGAAATTTAAGTAAGATGAAGAAGACTTTTGTAATTATTTTATTCAAATGAGAAAACATTTGGTAGCAGCATTTAAACATGAAGAAGTAAAAGGGAAAATTCCTTATTGAAATTGAAATAAAAGAATGCAATGAACAGAAATTATGTTTAATAATTGAATTAAGATTATCTCTTGGGTAAGTTTGATTATCTTCCTGATTTACCATTAATATTCAAAATATACAAAATTAGGTGCACGCCTGGCCTTATGATTTGGTAAAACAAGACTGAGTAGATGGGAACAGCATTTTGAATGTAATAATTGACATCAGTACTTGGAGACTCAAAGAAACAAAGATCTGCAATATGTTATTTCAAGGATTTTTATTTCAAAAGTTATATGAAAGTGCCATAGATTATTAGTGTTTAAGACAAACTCTTTACTCTTGTAAATTTATAATGCTAAAGTACTGTAGATAAAATACCAGGGTTCCCATTTTTTAATACTTTTCACTGCCATCGTGTAATACTGAATTAATTCAATGTTACTCGTAGTTATGATTCTACAGACTTTTTCCTATTCTTCCTAGAGTTAGGTTTCACTTTATGTACTTTTAATTAAGTGGTATGAATTACTACAAAAAATTAATGGCTTAATCCTGATATCATAAAATAAGTAGTAAATGGTCAATGATTTTGGTGCCAGAGGGACTTATAGCCACAGTTCATGAAGACTCTTAACACAGGTATTAAGTTATTCGCAGGAATTTCAGTATGACACCATTGGGAACATACTGCTAATATTGCATTTGTGTCCTCTGCACCAGAACCAGCACTTAAAACCCAGTTCCAGGATCATGGGGAAAAACTCCTACTCCACTAAGTTTACAAAAATTTGCACAGAAAATCATCAGTTTATCTGCCAGGGTTCTAGCTCAGAAATGAAGACAGAGTACTCAGTATTTTAACTGGATAATTATTTACTGAGTTTCTGATCCTCAGTTGTGTACTCTGAGGGTTTGAGCTGTGCATCAAGTGTGTAAGGAACTTGTAGGGTTTTTTTCTGCTTCAAGCTTATTAGAAGTTACTATGAGTAGCTCAATAAAGGCTTTTGCAGGCTAAGTGGATTTATGGCTAGCCCACATAAATTCCATTATTGACCCTCAACTGGATGGAGTTGTTCTATGGAATTGTTCTGTTCCTTGATTCAATGGTTTTAATTTTTAATTTACTGCTGTGTGTATTGCAGCCTGCAAAGTGAAAAGCTGGTTTCTGTGGGCATTGACTGTAGTAGAAGCATCTCACACATGTGAGCTGGAAAAATTGAAATAAAAATAAATCATAGAATCCCTGAATGGCTTAGGTTGGAAGGGAGGTGGTGGTTTCCTGGTAATGGATCAAGGTGTTAATGTTCTCCAAGGAGGGTGTTCTTCCTGGAGAACCGTGTTCCCCTCCTTGGAGGTGTATGCAGAATTGCCTCTGGTTTTTTTTGGAAGCTCCTTGTGTGGTCTCAGTTTGGGCTACAAGAGCTCTGATGCCCTCAATTTGTGAGTCACAATTTTGAGGAGAGCTTTGCCTCAAAGAATGAGCTGAAGCAGCTCTAAAATACTCACTAAGCTTCCACAGAGCTGTGAGTGAGCTGTGTTCCCTGATACAGCCTGGGATTAGCAGGGCTCTGGGAGGCCTTTTAATGGAGTTTTTGAAAGAGGTGTTTTGCATTAGTGTGGGGGAAATCGAGGCTTAGTTTTTTGTGTGGAAAGGCACTGCACTGTTATGATGGGGTGGTCAAAAAGAGAGGCATTGCAAGTGTTTAAGCACAGATATGAATGCTGACTTGGAGAGCTGCTTGTCACAAGGATGGGACCAAGCAGGGCCCTTTGAGCTCTTCACACCTGGAGTCCTGGGCTGGAAGGCAAGCTCCAGGTGCAGGGATGGCTGAGCTCCTGGCAAAGAGTCTGGTCAGCTGGTAGACTTTGCCCAAAGGTGTGAGCAAAGAGGAATTCTTAGGGGTTGATCTTTGACATGGAAACAGTATTCTTTTGGCTGTGCTGTGCTGTGAGGGAGATGGGGCTTTGGCTGAGGTTTTGACTGACCACTTTGACAGGGCTCTTTGGGAAGTCTCTTACAATTTCTCACCAGTCCCTCTCAGAGCTGGGCTGGATGCTGTGGTCCAGTCCTGCCCTGCTGGCTCACCAAGGACTCTGCCTGCTACATCCCCATCCAGCTCTATTCCCCTTCCTTTCTGCTGGAGAATATTCTCAACCACCCATACAGAATCTCGCCTGTCTGTCCTTGCTGCAGGTTTCCCCTTCAGAAACCATTTGAGTAGTTCTGTTAGTGAAAATCATAACCAGGGAAAGTTTTTAATTTGAACAGTCAGACAGACACACATGCACACACAAAACCAAAGAATGATCTGGAAAAAAATCCCCCAAACTCCATTTGCCTGCCACACAGTGACAAATGGAAAGAAGGGTGGCCACTGCCTGTACTTGACAACACTGCAACGTGATATTTTTGGAGGTATCTTGGGAGTATCTACCACATTTACAGCATGTGAGGCATCTCATCTGGAGCCGTTTTGATCTCCTGTAACCTACTCACAAACTCACACATTTCATAACAGGCCCTGCACCCTGATAAGGATCTCTGAGTTTCTTCTGCGCGGTATCTGCAAACAATTCAAAGCTGTTCCGCACAAACAAATGTGAGAACCCCCTGACCACAGACTGCCTTTAGAGCAGACCAAGATTTGATGTTACTCATATCTTCCAGTACCTGAGTTCAAACAGGAAACCTGGTTTTTCCTCTCATGTCAACAACTTTTTTTTCTTCTTTTTTTCTCTCTCTGAACAGGCGTTCAAGCAGCAGGCTCATGCTCGAGAGGTGGAAGTCCTCTATTTCTACAGGACAAACAAGTATGTGCTCTGGTACGTCATTGCTGACATTAACAAGAACTGAATATGTGGTTTTCAGTGATCCTGTGGGTGCTTCTGTAGAAACGGACACATTGGCTTTGAATAACCACACAAAAAAGGGATTCATTCATACAGGATATAGGTAATGCGCAGCTGAGGGCTCACTGCTGGTAGTGTTTTGCTTGGGAAACGTCAGAAAAAACTGGCTGCCCTTTCTCCTGGTACCACTGTATTTTGTGCTTACACAGTAACACTTTTTATCACTTCAGCCTGTTTGTCATTTATATGATATCCTGCTTGCCAGGGCTCTTGCCATGTGAAAAGTTTAAACTGAATAATTATTCATATTCTCTGATTAAAAGTTTCATCTGAACACCTAAACTAATGATTAAGTATCATGTCTCCAAAAAATATGAAAAAATCCTCATGTCCATATCAGCCATCTGGCCATAGCCACTCATGAATGTTTTGGCATTGCTGGGAATAGAAATTAGGAAATACAAATGACACGCATTCCCCCTTACACAGTACTCATTACTTAATCTTTCATAATGCAGATCAATAAATGTAGCAGCTTTCATGAATTTTTCAGAACTTTCCAGTCCAGGCTTGGAAATGCTTTAATAACATTTAACTTAATCTCTCCGTGAATGTGGGAAACAGAAGTTTATAGTGGAGAACAATTCTTGTCAAAGACTAGTATTTGTGACAGAAAACACTGATTCTGTCAAGGGATGGAGGACTTTTGAGGATTGTTTTCCTCCACTTGATTTATGCTTGACAGATGCAAAAAACCAACTCAAATGCAGCTGTTTTAAGAAAAGAACACACAGGCATTTCCATGACTTTCATCTTGCTTTGTATTTATGTCATGATAAAACATGCTTTTGTGGCTTGCATCATCAAGGGGCAGAACATCTGGAAAAGTCTTGTTACAGAACATAACAAAAGTCCATAAAGCTAAATATTATTATTCTCTCCCTTTTTTTCTTTTAATAAAACTCTCAAAGCAAACAGCTGGGCAACAGTATCTATGACTAGTGGTAATACTCACTGTGAGCGACACATGCTGGAATAATGGATATAGGCTCCCAAAGGAAGAGGCAAAGAGGTGTCATGGAATTTCTCTGTGGTGAGCCATGGCAGAGGCATGTGGGTACCCCTGAGCTGCCCTGAGCAATACCAGGTTAAAAGGTAAAACAGTCTTTGGGAACCACCTGCCACCCTTGAAATCAAGCAGACCATTTAATTAATTTGCATTGTTTTCTCTTTATCTCTTTATTTCTATATTTCCAATAGGATTTCCACCCAGATGATTGAGTTTGATTCCATGTATTTTTCAAGTAGTTGTTTCAGGAGCCAAAGCACTTTATATAAAATCTGCAGTCAAAAATATCAATGTCTTGATATATGTACAGCTCTGCATTGGTGCTCTGTGTGTTCCCACTGAGCAGCTGCAGGCCTGGAAAGGCCATCACCTCCTGCTCTGTTTATCCATCTCTGCCTTAAATGCTTGTAAACCAGTGGCAAGAAGAAAGGAATAATTTGTGTTCAGTAAAGGAAATATTTGCTCCCTAATTTTCTTTCTAACTCTTAATATTTCATGAAGCCTCAGTGAAAAAAAAGATTCCAGGTATAAGCTGCTTGGAAGCCTGATTCAAAGAAGAAACATGGATGTAGGTTACATGGCTAAGGTCATGCTGTAACAAACATCCTGCTGAATAAATAAGTACCCACGGTTCAAATCAGCAGCTCTTTTCAGAAATGAGTATTAGAGCATTTATAAGCTTTTAATCATTTGTCTTCTGCCTTGAAAAATATCTCACGTGTCTGCTTGGTTGACGCCCTGCATTATCCGTGGGATTGGCACTTATTCCCTGGGGCTGATCGGGACTTAGAGGATGCTGGTGACGAGTGTGGCTCTGCATATGTGCCTGGCTGGGCTTCCCTTGCCTCAGGGTGGCAAGAGAGGGGCTGATCCTGAGAGCCATCCGGTGTCAGCAGAATTACTGATGGAATTACTGATGGAACGGATCAGTTTTTGGTGCTCACGTTCCCCAAAGGAAACTCAATGCTGCATGTGCACCACCAGGTTCAGAGTGGTTTCCATGAAAGTACTGCTGATCCCTGCATATATAGGGGTATGATGAGCTGAAATTGGGTAAATATAGGTAGTTACAACCAATTACTCTTCTAGGGCAAACTGGGCTTTACACAGTAATTGTAGGTATTGCTGTTACCAGTGTGTGCACGATGGTATTTTTATTTTACTTTCAATTGAATGATAGATCATTGCTACTAGCCTGTGTATCTAGGAATAAACAGGTAAATTTGGCTCTTTTTGAAGGAATCTTAAAAATAAGATACCTGATCATTCTGTAACCTTTAGAAAACAAATGGTTCACATTCATAGAGATTAGCACATGCATTAGGAGCTTGTGTAACTCAGCATCCACTGCAGTTCTGGGAAACACATTCATTGGTATTTCTGTAGGGTTTGAAACTGATTGAATGGGCCTGTGGAGAATATAACATCATGCCCCAAAGAGCAGTGCAGTTGCTGACTCTCTGCAACATGCCAGTAAATTTGGCTCCTACCAGCATAGCCAAGTTCTGGGAATTCAGTCATTGTAAAATCTCTTTGTTGCTATATTTCACATTTTTACCGGTGCCATTGCATGCTGGAATTGCCTGGGCCCAGCCTACATGCCTGCCTGGTGATGCTCTCCCAGGTGAGTGCTGTGGGGTCTGACATGAGTGTTATCTCTGCTCCCTTCCCCTTTAGTCTGGCCAGAATTCCAGCAGGGTCAGCTGTGCCTGATGCTGCCTTTGTCAGAGAAGGAGCTAACCTGGTGCTCCAGACTTGTTTATGTCAGCTGTTACATGGAAATTCTTTTGGACTCTGGGTTGGATTTTATCTGTTTGAAATGGGAAACTCTGTATCAATATCCTTTAATGTCTCTTCCTCTTGTATTTTACAGTACAGAAGACAGAAGGAACAATGGATTGAATTAAATATTAAGTGTTTTACAGATTCTGCTCCAGAAATTTGCTTGATTTCTTAGACTACATAAGGTAACAATACTGATTTACTGGGGACACCTAAGCCTCCAACAGAGGTCAGAGGGGGATCAGGACTTGCTTCTGGTGCTCTGGTACCTGCATACCGGGCAGCAGGGCAAGGAGAGAGACGTGAGAAACCACAGCCTGCCCTGTGGTGGGTCAGCTGCCTTAGGATGCCCTTTTTGAGGGATGGCTTGGGACTTTTGGGAAGGTGCTTCATGTCTTCAAGGCCATAAATAACCTCTAAGGTGCCAGGGTGGCATGTAGTAGGGAACAAGAGGGTCCTGACTTCTACCCCTACACTTTCCTCTGTGCAGCTCCAGCCACACCTAGCCAGGCTGTCTGCAGTGTGTGAGGATTTCACCAGGGAAAACAAGCATCCCTGGCTGCAGAATCCTATTCTGGTTAATACCCACCACAGGAGTCACAAGCTCATCACTCAGGCCAGTGGCAATCTGCTGAAAACAAAGGGTTCCTTAATAGCCGAGATAAGCAGATAAGGCACTGTTGTGCTATTTAAAGTGCAGTATTTATGCCTGAATAAAGTCACTCAAATTTTGGAGCAGCGTGTTTGCTGGGAAAGCTGTATTTACATTCCACCCCAGGGACTGAAGCGCCCTTGCACACTTTCATGTATCTCCTTTCTTCAAAGTCAGATATTTCACCTACAGCTTCATTCCTGCCTACAATTACAGTAGGCAGCTCCCTTCAGTTCTTTTGTAGCTTTTTTTGGATAAATAGTGGTGGCAGGCACGGAGGTGGCTACCAGCTATGTCTGCACCTCATTATTACCTCACTCAAAAGAAATGCTGTGTGCTTTGGGACAGCCCTGTGAGTTAGGAAAATGGTGTTTTACAGATGGGGAAGAGAGACAAAGAGTGGGTGAGTGCCTTGCCCGGGATCCCACGGGATGTTGGCAGCAGGGAGTTGTATTTCTGTCTAGTGCCCTAACCACTGATCCATCCTGTCTCCTGCTTTCAGGCAAGAAGTCTGAAAATGCCATTGATTTGCACTTTCTAGTTCTGGGGAAGAAAGGTAGGGCTGACTAGACTATAAAGGGAGACATGCAAAAATAAACAGAAGACAATAAACAGCATGATGTAAATTAGCTGTGTAAAACTTTAATAATCTAAGATGCTATTTAGAACACACAGGCAAGGAGATGTTTAAAAAAAAAAAAAAGAAAAAAGAAAAAAAAAGAAAGATATTATTTTAACCAGATAAAATCTCTTTAATTAGTCTGAAATTCTTGCCTATGTTTTATAGCAACACACTTCTGTATGCATGCCAGAAATTTGGGGAAACACGGAAATCATTGTCAATTTACAGCATTCACTGCTGGGATACAGCAGATTATTTCAATGAAGGCTAGATAAACTCTGTGTCTGTAGAAAACATTTATTTGGTGGTCTCTTTCCTTTGTCATCTTCCACTGCACATATGGCTTGGGGAAGGAATGAAAGAGCCTATGCTCGAGAATCAGGTTGCTTATATGATGCAATATTTAAATGATTTTTGTTTTTCAAAAGTCTGGAAAAGTAATTGTCATCTTGGTAGTACTGGTTATAACATTGAACCCCTCTTGTTGTGGGTGACCTTAGGCCGTGATGGAAAGCAGTATTCTCCAAACTAGAGATGTTTGCCCTCACTGATATGGGGACAAGGCTTCTCTTCCATCTGCTCAGCATCAAGGGGGTCCTGAAGGGAGTTTTGGAGTTTACCATGATGTAGGCAATGCGAGTTAATGGTTGGAATAAATGTAGGAAATCTTGTTTGTGGAGATGCACACAAATGGGTGATGGGTGCTGGGACCCAAAGGCGTGGGGCACAGGAGGAGGAGCACAGCGTGGGGCACAGCTGTGGAGCAGGTTCAAGGCAAGTGTGTGCTGGGGAAAAGAATGTTCTTGCGTATTTTCCATTGCACTAACCACAGGCAGTTTGTTTTCAAGCCGCTGTGTTACTGTGGCAGGAATGGGCTGTGATTCCCTCCCATTGCTGTGTCCCCACCTGGCACCCGAGGCACATGGGGGCTCTGGAGCTGAGAGCACAGCACTGGCCAGGGAACCAGGACAGGAGCTGCACATGCTGAGAGCACCTGCTTGCTCTTGCTGACCCCCTGCCTTTAGTCTTGAGACACTGAAGGTATTTTCCCCAAATCTCTGGTTGCCTCCATGAGGTGTTTATTTGGCCCCAAGCTTGGCTGCCAAAGGAGGGACACCAGCTCTATCCCACCCCGGCTTCCCCAAGAAGGGTGGTGCAGCCTTGACCTCAAGCATCAAATAACCATCTGTAAATTAGTACTAATGATATTTTCCTGTCAGGTTTTAAAGCCACTGTGATGTTTGCCATGACAGTAGACAAGCTTGGGTGTCACTTCCAGCAGTCAAGGGATTTGTCAAGGTCATCTTTCTGCTGTGCAGAAGCAGCACAGTGAGAAAAGGGGCTGGATTCAGAGAATCCCATGGTTTGGGATGCATGTTGGCTCTCAGCTCACAGCCCATGGCTCACAGCTGAAACAAAGAAGGGGAACACAAAAGATAAATTCTACCAGGAAAATCTGCCTTCCCTGCCAGTGTTCCATGGGGAAAACAATTTCCTTTTCTGTCTCAACTTCTTTGCTGCCTTTTTTTTCAGGTGGCTCCATACATGAGTGGTCTTTTGGACTCCAGTTTTCACGAAATGCCCATACAGCTGAGAAAAAAAATCAGAGCACAGCTTCAAAAAAATATATATTTTATTTATACCTTCTAGTGTAGTATTTTTTTCACAGCCATGCTCTCCACAGCCAAGTCTGCAGTTCCACCAGAGGAACTGTTGGCAGCTGAGGACACCTCCATCCCCTGCCATGCTCCAGGGGACTCCCCTGGAGCACCCTATATCCCTGTGCAAGGACACACCCATGCCAGGTGTCCCCTTGGTGGCTGTTTCCTCAGGAGAGTTCAGGGCATCCCACCTCATTCCAGAGAAGGAACCCAGTGCTAAACTGGGATATTGGCAATATCTGCTGTCAGGGGTTATATGGTGTTGGAAGAGGCAAACCTTTGGTTTTCCAGTCACTTACTAGCCTGGATAAGAGAAGAGCTGTGCATGTAATTGCAGTGTTTAATAAAAGTGAAAACAGACAGAATTGGGTATTTCACACTCACTGTAAAATTGAAACCTGGTTTTCTTTTGGTTAAAAAATTCACTGGCTTTTTTTTTTTTTTTTTTTTTTTTTTTTTTTTTTTTTTTCCATTTAGAAATGAGTGATTTTTGAATAAAGAGAGGAGAGTTTGTTTTGAAATGAGTAAAATTGTGCTATCATTAAGCAGAGAGGACTTGCAGTGGGAATATCTCAGTTTGTGCTGACATGTGTGTGTGTGTTCCCAAGTGAAAACTTGGCTTGACAAAACACACATTTGGGGCTAAGCACTAACTAATGTGTTCAGCACCACTCATGAAGAGAAGGTGAAAATTCTCCGCAGATGCACTTGACAGCTGTTTGCCAAGTCAGAGAAGATATGTTTTCCTTGCCACACACTCTTGAATTTTGGTTTTGTAAATGCATTTTGTTGGGCAGTAGGACCCCTCTCTACAAGAAAGACATTCATAGAATCTGAATTGTTAACGTTGGAAAAGATCACATTTAAGATCACTGAATTTAACAATGAGGGGCTGAGCATGTCCAGAGGAGGGCAAGGAGCTGGGGAAGGGTTTGGAGCACAAGCCTGATGAGGAGCAGCTGAGGGAGCAGGAGGAGCTCAGCCTGGAGAAATGGGAGACTCCAAGGGAGATGACCTCACTCTCTACAACTCCCTTGAAGGAGGCTGGAGCCAGGCAGGGTCAATCTCTCTCCCAGGGAATAAGCAATAAGACAAGAGGAAATTACTTCAAACGGTTCAAGAGGAAGGTTTAGATTAGATATTAAAGAAAATTTCTTCACTGAAAGGGTGGCCAAGCCATGGCAGAGGCTGTGCAGAGCAATGGTGAGTCACCATTTGTGGAGGGAATATTAATGTGTATTTGTGGCATTTAGGGACATGGTTTAGTGGTGGGCTTGGCAGTGTTGGGTTAATGGTTGGATTTGATGATTTTAGAAAGGCTTTCCAACCTAAAGTATTCTGTGATTCTAAGAATGCTCCATCACTGCAGATCACTTGCCATGCTTCCTTTGCATCCCATTCTGCCATTGGAACAGGAATGTGGTTTATAGTAGTGGTCTGAATGATGGAATTTGCTATGATTTGCACTGATCTGAGGCTCAGTGCAGCTCATCTACATTCCCTCTTGTCTCCCTGAGTGCAGAGCCCTGGCCTGCAGTGCTCACATGGTCTGACTGATGGGGCTGCACTTTGGGAGAGAGGAGGACATTTTTGCTGGATTAAGAAGGAGCTAAAAAAAGCCCCAAGTCAGATATTAATTACATATCAGTAACCCTCCTCTTTTTCAGAACTACCCGTAGGTTTTTTTTTCTATCTCTGAAAGAACATTATTTTTCCTGTACTTTTGCAAATATTACAGCTGTTTCTCTAAGTTCTCTGTCCTTTCCAGACATTTCCTTCTCATCATGCCATGGATATATTTAACAGAAGAAAACCTAGTGAATTTGCTTTCTGCTCTGTGGTAACAATGGGATCTCTTTAGCTTTGCTAAATGCTGCTCTGAAGCAAGTCAAGAGGGGGCACAAGTCTAGTAAAGAGCAGGTCACAACACGCACACGGATTTTTAAAGAATCTGGGTATTGTAGGGCTTTTTCAAGTTGCTCACCTCATGTTTTAGATGAGACTGTTACAGTAACAAGACAACCAGATGTGAACTCTTGATTTCATTTCAAGATGACAAAGATAATTAAATGCCCGGAAAAATTTCTCCTCTAGTGCCATTTATTGAAAAATTTACATTTTCTTGAATGCATCTTTTAGGTTAATAAAAAATGAAAGACGAATCCAGTATCTGATGATGTGTCACACTTTTAGATGAAATAGGTGACTGAACCTGCTCTTTCTCATACAACTCTGATTTCAGGAAAGTGGCAGAGAAGCCTTTTGCAGGATAAAACCTCCCTTACACAAGTATTTGCACAGTAAGCAAACCAAGGTAGCCAGGTCCAATCCAATTCCTGCTTATCAGCACTTATAGATTTTATGGATTATCTCTAACCACCTATTTTTACTGAATTCAAGATTATTTAGTGGACTGCCATAAAGCTGCTGAGGTGTTACTTTGAATGTGCTGTAAACCCAGAGCTTGGCTCCTCCTGTGCTGGCAAAGCAGTTGAAGTCACTCGAGGGAAGATCAGCTCCGTTTGGGAATGTCAGGGGGATCCCACAGCCCAGATTATACTTGATCCCAGCCTGAGGGCACTGGAGGTGCAAGGGAGAGGGAACGGGGAAATGAAGATCAACAGAGTTTATCTACTTCTCTTGATGATGCAGAAACAAGTAATTTCACACACCAAGCAAGTGAATTCATTCACTTGTCTGTTTATCAGTATCAGCTCTTACCCACAACACCAGCTACTTTAGTTCTCATTCCTTACAAACAAGAAGCACTAACCATCTATTTCCAACCCGTGCTCCCGGTACCCTGGTACTGGAGATGGGGATCTGTCCCGGGTAGTTCGGTTTCTGTGGGCACTGTCACCACCTAGTGGCATCTCCCTCCTGCTTTGCGGGGGCAGCTGTTGCGTGATCCTCCCCTAGGTTTTGCCCCGTAATCTTTCATTTCTCCCTTTATCACCACGGCTTTGCCAATCGGCAAAGTTAGCTGGTGGAACAGACTGAGCTGCTCCCAAGCAGGAGCAGAGGGAAAATCTGCCGGATAAAGCTGCCACCCCACCTGAGAGCTTTTAATTGGAGGATTGTGTTTAAAGGTGTTTGAGTGCAGGAGGAAAACAGACCCTTTAGTGGGGGACTTTTGTGCTATTGAACACTCAGGCTATTGCAAAGTGGAGATGTTGTGAGTTGTGACTGGATAAAATATAATCACTGACAATAACACATCGGGGTGTGTGTGTGTGTGTATGTTAATAAAACAGCCATAATTATATTATTTAGTGTTTTGATTCAGTTTACAAAGGAGACATAGAGTGAAGATGTGCCCTGCTCACTGCTCAGGTCTCTGTGCCATCCCCCCACGTGTGAACATTTGCATGTCAGAATCAAAGCTGAGCTCTTACCTTTCTGTCTAATGCTAAAAAAATGAGATGAGCAATATTGAGTGTTTATCCTGGGTTTCCCTCCCCTGTTCTGTCCTTGAAGCCCTCAGAGGGTTCTGTGATGTCCCAGCAGGGGGGTGATGTGTTCAGAGTTGCTCCGTGCAAGAGCTGGAGGGTGACAACACTTGTGTGATTATGCCTTCATTTTAGAGGGGTTGTTTCCATGCAGAAAAACAGGGATGGACCCATGAATCAAAGCAGAAATTTCCCAGTACTGAGGCTGAGAAGGCACAATAAGCAGAAAGAGGGTTGTGGCACTCTTTCTGGCATTGTGGGTTTCTTGGAAATGGTTTTCAGTACTATAGACCCACGCACTATACATAATAATATAAATTTAAGGCTTTTTTTCCCCTTGTGCAGCTTTGGTTTGAGTTTTCCTTGGTTGTGAGTCACTGGTGGGCCACACTGTGTGCATCCTCAAGGAATCCATCCATGAGTTCCACTATGAAAGCAAAGTCTGAGCTGGTGGATCCGTCTGTCTCTGCCTTTCCAACAGACACCATGCAAAGTCCTGGGGAGCAGAGCTGCTTCCAAGGCACTCTTGCTCAAGTGAGGAAGGAGTCATGAAAGTAGTGAGGAAAAAGGCAAAAATGGACTCTTTGGTGTAGTCTGGGTTATCTTTAAGCCTCAGCAGAGCCCCTGAAGCCCCCCTGCTCTGCAGCAGCCTTGCATGTGCATCCTTGGGTGTGCAGCTCAGTGCAGGAAACACCTTCAGAAAATGGAAAGGCACTTGGGCTTCACTCTGAAACATTTCCTACCACCAACACCAGTGCAGCTGCAGGACTGAAAGGTCCTGGCTTTATGCAAGCAAAGCTGATGTGAGTGCATCACCCTGGGGAGAGTCTCATCCCCTCATGAAATACCATCAAGGGGCCTATGTGCTGCCCTTGTTTGGCTTAGAACAGCCCTGCAACCTCAAATAATGCCACTGCTCGTGTCTCATCCACAGCACTGAACAAAACTTCATGTGGTTTTTCAGTTTCCAATCTTTTAATTTAAATCCCTATCCCTCTGCCTCTCCAGTTCACAAGCTCTCTGTGAGCAAGGGAGAGAGCAAATGAGGAGTTGGTCTAAGAAAAATGAAGGTAACCACAACTGAAAACACAGGAGCATAACCCTCACAAAGAACAGAAAATGAAAATGACTGCTTTTCAACCAATTAAGTCAGTTGTTGGGGTTTTTTTTTGTTGTTGTTGTTTTGCTCTTGGCTGGAGCTTGGAGCTAATAAAGCACTGTGAAACAGCATATAGCTTCTTTGTAGATACCTACTGCTCCTTCTACAGTCATATGAAAAACTGCTGTAAGAATTGTGTGAGTTCTGGTCAAAATTTGAATTAAGATATAAGAGCTGAGCTATTATGAATTTATGGCTGTACCATATATATGACTTAGAAGGCCGAATCTTTCATAGTGTTACTGATGTCTTCCTGGAGCCAGGGTTGGATATGTTGTTGCAAGTTTATTCCAAGAATGGTCTAAACTAGTAAATGCCAGTTCTTCTTTCCAGAATATGCATGAATTTATCTTCAGCCACAGTGGAATGTGTGCAAATATAGGAAGAGTTTTGGTGTTAACTGACTTTATATTGTGGTGTTATTGCTGAGGTTTTGCAGCATGTTAGGTGGAACTACAACCTGGTGGAAATCCATGGTAAAGTTGTTGGCTTCCCTGGGGTACCTCCTGTCTCCTCTCCTGCCCTGGGAAAGGCACTGTGCATCTGTGTGGGGAGGGAATGAGACCTGTGCTTGGGGAAGGTGTGGGCACCTTGAAAATGACTTGGTTTTTTTATTATGTTGCCAGGGTATTTGGGAGGAATGTGTCTTAATAGCATTGATAGCACATTCATATTTATTCACCTCAAAATCTGAGCTTCAAAGGAACAACTGGCTGTTCATTTTCCCTTTATTCACACACTTTAAAAAAAGAAAGTGATTGTATTCAGGAAATCTACTTCTGGGGTATTGCCAATCAAAATATTTGGTGAGCCCAGTCCTGATTAAAAGGCAGCAGATGGAGGCCAGTTTATCTACAGGAGCAATCCCAGGTGCTGAAGGGGAGCTCATGCTCACCCAATAATGGAGGTGTGTTCACCCTCCATTGCAGCTTTGTTCCTGGAAGGGCCAAATCTATCTACAGGTGGCCTTAAATTCCTAAATTGCCGATAATCATCTAATAAATTCTGATCCCTGCCCCTTGCACCATTCCTCACTGACAGCCAAGTGCAGTGAGGTTTGGTAGGGCTCTCCAGACCCAACACCAGAGATTCCCTTGGTTGGTTCACACAGCACTGGGTGCTTAAAGCCAAAATGTAATTAGCTATTGGCATTTGACCAGGATTCTGTGGTCAACTCTTGTGAGAGGTCATGAGGTCTCCACTGACCACAGGAACATGGTTTTGCATCCCATGACAGGTATGGTAAACCTTCAGTTAATGTCTCTGTATAATATTTGGGCTTTGATCTCTCTCTGCAGCCATCCTTTATGCTCAGTGTAATAAACCATGTCTAGGGCACAGGGAAAGATCTACTAACTCCTTCTGCTGACTTTGTCCAAAAGAGCAACTGGACACCTACTCTGATACCTGCTTCTGGGTTTGTGAGTCTTCCAGCTGCTGTATTTTGAATTCATCTATAAAGAAACAAAGACATAAATTTTGTCTTCACGCCCCATGAGAAAAGCAAAGCAAAAGGGGTATAATGCTTTACACAGGTGTTCTGTAGAATCTGTTTTTGCATCTTTTGTGAAAGGAAGTTTGGGGCTTTGGCTCAGTTTCAGCTGAGCTGTTACTACCGCAGAGCCAGGGTATATCTCTGGGAGAGCTGGAGCACAAAGGGCTTGGTCAGGACTTGCACAAATGGGTAATGGACCTCAACCATTAAATGCAAGTTCTGACAGTGTGGGTCAAACTCGTGTGTGTCAGTCTTTGGGTTCCTCCTTTCTCATTCTCTTAATTGGGCTCATTTTCTGTTTAGAAATAATTGGCAGGATTTTATGATGTGAAAACAAAAATAAGGTGACTCCTGCTGGGATCTGTGAAAGCAAAATGTTTTCAGGTGCTTTGGAGTTCACATAACAAACCTTTCTATCAAAAGATGTGTTAAGAGATTCATTTTGCTGTGACATGCTTTCAGCTGGGTGTTGTAAGGGGCTGCTCTCTTGGGCTGGCAGAAATAGGACTTTCAAGTTTGGATCATGGAAAACAGTGTTTGTAGTGGTGTTCTGTAGGTCAGTCAGGACTGAGGAAAAAAACACAAAACAACAAAAATCCCCCAAAACCTAAGGAGGAAAACTACAATTCATTCTTCCCATTGATTTCTGAATACTCAAAAATAAGGAAAATCAGACAGAACTTTTTTTCTTGTCATATTCTGGAGGATGAAATGCTGGACATGACCTAGGAATGTGCCTTTTCAGCCTGGAAAGCCAACAGTACCCTGGGTTGCATCAAAAGTTTGACCAGCAGGTTAAGGGAGTTGATTCTACCCGTCCACTCTGTTCCCCTGAGACCTCACCTGCAGTGCTGCTTCCAGCTTTGGGACCCTCAGCATCAGACCAGGGAGGACACAAAGATGCTCCAAGGGCTTGAGCAGCTCTGCTCTGGAGCCAGGCTGGAAGAGCTGGGACGGAGAGGAGAGGAGAGGAGAGGAGA
>WEIU01010807.1:252657-269198 GCA_013389925.1 Aegithalos caudatus | reverse complement strand
AGAGGAGAGGAGAGGCGAGGCTCGGCTCCAGGGAGACCCTAGAGCCTCATCCAGTGCCTAAAGGGGCTCCAAGAGAGTGGGAGAGGGACTTTGGACAGGGGCATGGAATGACAGGACCAAGTGGAATGGCTTCAAACTGACAGAGGGCTGAGTTAGATTGGGAAGAAATTCTTTCTCTTGAGGGTGGTGAGGCCCTGGCACAGGTTGTCCAGGGAAGCTGTGGATCTACAACGTGAGGCTGGATGTGCCTTGGAGCAACCTGGAAGGTATCCCTGTCTATGGCAGGGGGCTGAACAAGGTAATCTTTAAAGGTACCTTCCAAAACAAACTATTCTCTGATTATAGAAAGCTTTCCTGACACAGTACTTGTGAAGTGAAGGAGAAAAAAGCATAATCTCCCAACACACGGAGATTGGATTTCAGACTGACCAAATCCTGGCTTACTAATTAAACTGCAGTCCATTTTTTTGCCAATTGTTTGCTTAAAAATAACCTGCACGGAGTTAATGTATTTTAAAGACTTCCCAGCAATTCACTGGGAAATTAAAAAGGAGGAGGGGGGAAAGCTAGCGGGCTGCTTGGACAGCAGCAGTCCTGGACAGGATCACAGCCCAGGTGGTGCAAGACTGGGCACAGACCTGCAGTGCTTGACCCTGTGCTGAGGCAGGGCTTGGGCATGTCTGTGCTCACACTGAAACCTGCCTGAAAATGGGCAGCTGCCTCATCTCCTGCTCTTGCTCCAAGGAAGGAGCAGGCTGTGCCACAGCCCTGTGTGGTCCAGCAGGGTCCAGCATGCCCTGTGGTGAGGCCATGGCCTGGAAATGTGTGCCCTGGCTGGCAGATCCATGGTGTGCTCTCCTCTCCATCTCCAGAAGGGTCCTGCCTGTGCCTAACTAAGGTCCTTGCAGTTATTTGCGGGGTATTCCTTATTCCATACTGTCCCCTGAATCAATTCTGTGAATGATTTATTTCTGAGCAATTTGTGGGTGTCTCTGGACTGTAAATTCATGTTGTTTCATGGACATACGTGTTGTACAATATGCTTCTGCTCCCTCTTTAGGAGCAGATATTTCTAGGTTTCAGTGTCTGGCATAAAGTTCAGCTTTATCGACTGGGAAATGTGCATTTTGCTTTGATCTTGAAATAAGAAATTGCAATTTGCTCTCTTGGTGACTATTCCCAGTGGTGGCTTTATCCATTTAGGCTTCACATTTCATGGGGTCTTAACAGAGGAAACTCCCCATAATTAAAATATTCCTCTTATACATCCCTTCTAGAATGAATCCAAAGGATAAGGCTGAGTACCTCCTTGAGAGTCCTCTAAAACAAACATACTTGCCTGTGTAACTGATGGAAAGACATTAGATCAGCAATGGAAATATCAATTCACAGTTTGGAGAAGATGGGAAACATTCCCCAGTTATTCCAGGGGCTGGTCTAGGTGATATATTGTACATGCCTTAGGTGATGGTTTTACTGTTGTCAGAGTGAAATTTGCTGCTTTTGCAAAGTCACAAGAAACACCCTTTTCATAGTTTAAGGGCATTTAATTGAAACTCAGCCCTTGTGTTTACTGTCCAACGGTGAGTTTCATTCCAAGTTAGCCCTTAGAACTAAAGATTTATATAATGTGAAAAGAGGCATCCAGAGATTTTAACCACTCCTAATATACACTGCACCCCCTGAGAGTCCCTCTGACATCCAAGTATTGGAGGGAATTGTAGAAAGTTAATATGGCTATAAAGATTCTGCTGGCTTTATAACCATTGCATGAATAAGGCTCATACAGAATTCTTCAGGATGCATCAGGACAGAATACAAACAGAACTCTGTGGTCTTGCAGCACTTTATATATAACCTTGTAATGTTTTTATAGGTCTGCATTGCTTTCATTCCCATAGCATGAGAGTTTCCTACAGCCAGTGCTTTGGCATGGCAGAGCTGAATAGCTGATGCATGAGTTTATGGAGGTATTACCCCTCTGCCTGCATCCTGTTGGTCTTTCCCATGAATTTGCACTCTCTTCTCAGATTTTGAATGCTGAAGGCACTGCTGCAGCTGCAGCAATGAAATTTTAGCTGAGAAAGAGAAAAGATTGTGGAATATTTTGTGAGATCTAGATCCAGCCTCAAACTGCAAAAACCTTAATGATGTCTTGGCACTGCTATTTCTCTGCACAGATATTTCAGCTGCCAGATTTGTTTTTATCATATGAGGAAACAAACTCTTTAATGAATGAAAACAGATGCAGAAGATTGTGTTGAAAGTCACTTTGTAAAGAACATGTGCCAGAAACCTTGGAAAAGGCACCTAAAAATATTCATGGAATTTATTCTTGGCAATGAAAAGTAAATACGCATTATGCAGATATTCTCTTTTAACTGCACTATATTCCTTCCTTGCATTTCCACATAATCCACCTGGAGTAGGACTTCATGTAGGACTCCAGCATGGTTCCTCATCATCCTGTGCAGCTGATCATGGTACACAGGCTGTGGGAGTGGGTTCCATGGATATTTTGTTCACAGAACAGAAAGATCCAGAAACACAAGTACTTGAGAAGATCTGGTCCTCTGACAGGAAGCAGAGCAAATGCAAGTTAAATCTTGAAAAGAGCCAGGCCCATACAAAAGCTTGCACAAACAGCTGGTTTCAGTTTGGACAATTCCCACTGACGTGAGTGGTTTCTCCAACAGAACCTACACAAATTAGTCAGTACAGACTTCCTGTCATCCACAAGGTACACAGCACATGTTGCAACTATTTATTCAATGTAACAAGCTAGCTAAAACTCTCTGAGAGCTACTGAAATGCTCCTAAGCCAAAAAATAAAATGCCTTGTTAAAACTGGATTGAACCAGAAGATACCTTGCAACTTTACTGACCAAATCACCTTAAACTTCTTTAATGTTCATTTTATTAATACAAAATCAGATGAGAACCCACTGTAACTTGGGTGAGAGACTGGTTTGGGGTTTTAAATCTCTAAAATTAATGATTAACTTTTCCCTAAGATATTTTCACCTTAATACTGCCAGGAACTGCTATTAGAATATGTTGCATTGACAGCCTTGACTGTTGGTCAAGATATGGTACCAGCAGCCCACGTTTGCAAATGGTCAGCAATGACATCTGGAATGGAACAAGGATGGGTGAACACAGCTGATGCCATTCCCAGGGGGACCAGCACAGTAATATGGGAGAGACAGAGTTTTCCAGGTGAATCTGAAATGAAATTAAATCATTTGAGTTTGTTTAATATAGGGATGCCTGATATTATCTGTCTACAGCATTAGTCTGTGCTGCTGCCTTTGAAGCTAATAATTGGCATTAGGGTGGTGTGTTAGCTTCCATGTTAGGCATGGATTTGGAATGAAACTCAGTTATCCAGACAAATGGGCATTTTCATGGTATTACCCACTACCACATGATGTTACATATTCCTCATCAGTGGCTATGCTCAGGTTTGGGCATCATTGGGGTTTGGAGCTTTTCCTTAGCTAATTAAGCCTTGTGAGAAGGGCAGAAATATTTGGGGTGTTGGAGAAGACAGGTTAAACCAGCAAAATATGGCAAACTTAGCCAAGAGATGTTTAAGGTGGTCATGGGTTGTGGTGCTGGTGAGACTCAGCACTGGGGATGCCATCATTTATTAGTGCAGTGTGTGGAGTGGCAGTTAAGGGTGGGGAGAAGCAAAATGCAGATGAAAATCAGGATGTGCCCTTAAAACAAGATCTTTAAAGCCCAGGATAATTTGTTGAGAACTACATTACTATAAATCCCAGGGAGTTTTGGTATAGAGCAATCCCAGTGGGAGAAAGGCAGGCTGGTGGAGCCCAGGAGCTATTCACAGGCTTTGGTTCGTGGATTTTGGGTGTAGCTGTTGACTTCATTGCAATGGGCGTACATTAGGGATGAGTTGGATCTGTTTTGTGCAATGGCCTGAGCTTTTTGGATTGTGAGTTCTTAGATGATGCCCACAATGGAATTTTAATTAGGAAAGTAAGAAAGGTTTTTCTGGGAGACAGGTAAAACCACAATAATTATTGGCAGTGAGAAAGTCAGCAAAGAGCAAGTAATCAGGGGATTTATAGAGGTCTTATTGAGAACTACCTAAATTCCAGTTTTAAGGATACCTGTGAAATAATCTTTCAAAAGCAAAATTACTTAAAACTATAGCAATCCCACTCCTCTGCTTTATCCAGTGTTCAGCTGTACCTACAAGCTTTAATGAGTACATGGATGAGGATCAAACTGGCTGTGTGACCACTGAATGTGTAATCACCACAATGTCAGAATCTCTGGAAGAACTTCCCAAGGGATGCTGATTTTATGCTAATTGCCATGGCAACTCCTATGTTCTGGCAAGGTGATCAAGATGCACAAGGAAGTTTATCTGCTTTGCTGGGTAACAGAACCAAAATTCTCTCATTAAACAGCAAATTATGAAGTATAAAAAGAATTATAAAAAGAATTCTGAAGGGTTAGTATTTCCAAGTGCATAGTCTCTCTTGAAAAAAGACTATCAAAACATCAAAATAAAATGGCACCTTATATTTTTCTTTAAGGAATAGTTTGTAGCTTTGCTCTCCTTTTCAAATATTCTACTAAGTAACCTGACTGATTTCATCACCAAACCAACATTCCTTGTAATGTGCTTTGAGTTCAAACTAATATGATCAATTTCACATGAAAATGTTCTCTGCATAGCAAAGTGCTTGCTTGGCTAAATCCAACCTCCTGCTCCTGCCTGTAGAAACAGCTGCACAAATTCCCCTCTGCCACTTCTGTGTATGAGAGGAGGGTCCAGAAGTGTCACTCTGTGCTGGCGATGAAACTTTACCTTTTCTCCACACGTGGTCGCTTGATGGGTAGGCAGAATGGCCATGCACAGTTGAAGGCTGGTATGAATATGGGATCCCTTTACTGGACAGGCAATGACACCCACTGCTTGACCTAGAAGACATGTCTGGGCTGGGCAATATCCACACCTACGATCTTCTCATGGGAATCATTCTCCCATCAAACATAAAGGCTCTTCATGGCTTTTGTGGTATCGGGTGTTTCAATCTTGTGGAAGTAGCTCAGGAGAAATACCTAAAAAGATCATGTCCTTCTTGTTCTAAATCCCTCCTGTGTCCCTGGATGAGCTTTGAGTCATGTCATTTGAGCAGTGGAAATGGGTTGGACTTCTCAGGTGTGCTCAGAAGATCAAATCTCATTTTCTTAGACTCTGTGACCCTGCTCTGCCACCTGCTAAGGTCACCTTTCTGTGTATCAGCAAATGGAGCTGCTACTGAGGTCACAGGAGGTTTGTGTCTATAAGAACAAACCCAGAATTTGCAGCAAACTTTTCTGAAAGGATCCTGGCTCTGACCCTGGAACTGCACATCCCCACACAAACTGCTTGGGGCCAGACTGCCAAGGTGTTTGGGTGTTGGTCACCTTTTAAAGGCTGGACTTTAAACTCTTGATCTTGTATTCATAATGAAACAGGAAGGATACCAGGAATTTGCACTTTCTGATGTGGACTTTGCTAATTAGCTCAAATGCTTCTATAACCCTTAATGGCTCTTTAAGGCCATGCATGCTATTAGTGCAAAGTGCTTACTTGTAACGGAGTAAACAGCACTGGGAGGCCACGGTGTGAGCACCAGCAGCTCCTGGCTGGGAGTCTGTCAAAGGCTGCTTCTTGTGCAACATGTGGGAAGCATGTTTTGCCATGGTGCAGTTGTGTGTTTTGCTGATATGCAGTGGTTGACAAAAGCAGCAGTGTTGGGTGATCATCACAGACAGCATCCCACACTGCTGCTGCTGGAGGGGTATCCAGTGCCCCATCATTACTCTGAGCTACAAGGCCTTGCTCCTCCCTGGCTTGTTGGGTGTTTTTGGGACAGAGGGGAGATGGGACAGTCCAGGAGCTGGTGGTAAGTGGGTACCTGGTGCCACCCTTGTCCAGGGAAGAGACCCGATGAAACGTCTTCAGCTCTGCCTAAATATTTCTTCATCAAATCAAATGGAAACTTCTCATTAGCTCCTACAGCCTTCAGAGATCATTTGAGCTTCAATTAAGTTCTTCAGTCTGACTAGTGCAGTATAAAAGGGCCTCAGCAACCCATGAGCTACTCTAAAGGAAAAGGAGGATTTGCTTCATAAATAAGGTGTGTGGCAGATGTCATGGGCTGAACACATGACTGATCTATGATGCTTTTCTCTGTATCATTAGATTTTGTATTAGTGCTAAGCACAGAAAAACAAGTAACTCCTTTAAGTAGTTAATTTGAATATACAGAAGCAAAAGGAAGAATAGGAGAAAGATGTAGGTCAAATGCTTCAGGAAGATGCCAAACAAATGTTCAAAGAACAGCAAGGTTGGTTTTTGCCAGTATCAGAGGTAGCTGCATGTAGTTTGGCTATTGGTATGGAATGAATTTTGCTCCTATTGGAAGAAAATTTAAAAAAAAATTTAAAAATAAGTAACACTGTGGTGCTGCTGAGCAATGTGGGGGCACTTTGGTGCAGCTTGTTGGTGTCCCTGTTTTGGAAAGCCTTCTTATAGTGCTGTACTCATAGCCTGGAATGTGCTGCTGTCAATGTTGTCCTCCAGAGCCCTCTCCATCCCTGCCCAGTTCTGCCAGTCATTGTTCATGCTCATAGGAGCATTAATAGCTGAGGCCAGCAAAGAGCTGGAGGCAGAAATTGCTCTCCCTTCCTTTATAATACTCTGAAGGAGTAGGACTTTATGACTGATTTCCCTGATTTTTGAGGTATTAGAGGATGTTTTGGAGTCTGTAGGAGACTGGGGAAATTTGAGAGATGGGGAAAAATCTGCCACTAAGACTTTTTTTGATGGGAGGCTGAACTAAAGGGCCTTTAAATCTTGTAGGACCATCAGACTAACCCAGAAAAAAAAAAATCCCAACTCCAACAGCAAGGGTAGTGGCCAGCAGTGTTCTTTCTCTAATGTTTGCCTTCCTCTGGCTGTGCTGGCACCAATCTTCCTGCTTTGTCCCAGACCAGGGGTTTGCATCCCGGTTAGTCACACCTTGCCTCTGCCAGCCAGCTCATGTGGTTAGGGCTGGCAGGCTTAGCCTGAGGAAAGCTTCACCAATGCAATAACATTATTTGGGGGCTGGAGAGACCTGATGTTCATAAGTACTCTCTGCACAGACACTTCTGCCTTTGATCAGGAAACCCACTAAACAGCCATCATATTCTTAGTCTGACTTAAATAAACAAACAAAAAGCAATCCCCCAAACACCCCAACTCCTTTCTATAAAGCTAAAAGGTTTTAGCTTTGTTTTCATATGGCTCCATTTCTGAAAAAGGTTGTGAATGTGACTTAGTACAGTAGGCTGCAAGAGCTTCCTCCACTGCATGTTCCTTGCCACATAAAGAGCACGTGATTCTTCTTTCATGAAGGAGAAAACCTTGTGTTGTGTCTCCTGTGACTTATTTGAGTGCAAGAGCCTCTGTACAGAGCAGTGCTCTGCACCTTGCCTTTTATGCTCTGCTGGTTGTATGGCTTGTAGGGGTTTTGGGGAATTTTTGTGTGGCTCTTTCCAGCCCTTCAGCTGCTCAGTCTCAGCCTGGGCTGTGCTCATGGCATGGTCTCTGGTTAAACACTGCTGTGTGCTGGCTGAGTGTGGGCAGAGGGGTGAAGAGTGGAGATGTGGCAGAGCTCAAAAGCTTCCACTGTGCCTTGAGCCTTTGAGCTGGACAGAAAGAGTAGTTGGAGGAGAGGAATAGGGCAACCTCTGAGTTGCTGTGCTGCTCCAGATGAGCTTGTTTATGTCAAAGGAACTAAAAGAAAGAGCAAAACAGACCTAAGTTAGGTTAAACTTGGGTTCAAATGACCATGTGTGGGATCTGAGCTGGGTTCACAACCTTTTTCCATTTTGGGGTTCAAAGAACAATGTAGGTGCACTGCATGTATTCATGGCCACGCTGCTGCCACAGAGAGCCTGTCAACAGGGTACCTTCAGGAAGGCTGGGGCATGAGGGCTGATGTTGGTGTCCATCTCCAAAACCAGCCTCAGAAAGTAAGACAGTAATAACAGAGTAAATTAAGTTTTTTCTTTCCTTCTGCCTTCTTCCTTGCACACTGAAGACTCAAAGAAGGAAGGGTTTGCAACCTGGGAAACACCATCCATGGTTTTGGAAGTGATGAATGGGAGTTTTACTCTAGAGGAATTTATAATTTGTAATCTCTGAATTATAAGATTAAATTTAGAGCAGCTACAGGGATATCCATCAAATGTGTGCTGCTGGTGGTGCAAATCTTACTGATCCTAAAATGGGAATGATTTAATTTCTTTAACTCATGTCTCCCTCTACTAAGAACTACTAAGAAGGAGAGTTATGCAACCAATCTCCCCAAGGAAGGCAGGAAAGCTAAAGCTGAGTGATGTTTTCTCCCTAGAGCATAAGAAGCTGACAATTGGAAAGATACATGGTGCTGACCATAACTTTTGAGGGCTTTGCTCATTTTTATGGCTGCTATTAATCCCATTCCTGCACTTCAAACTTCAAGTCTTGTTGCTGAAGTCCTGAAATTTATTTAAAAGGGGAAAAGACCTAATGATTACCATCAGCTGGTAATCAAAGTTTTTTTGAAGCCATTCCATTCATCCCTTTTCACCCTCCAGAAGAGATCTGACTGCCTGCTTGAAAGCATTTCCTATAACTCAGCAATAAAGGCAGACTAAGATCTTGTCTCTCATGACATATCCTAGGCTGGAACATGTGAGTTGGTGGAAACCTGGGAGAGGGCAGATCTTAAGTCAAGGTGGGGAAAAAAGGACCAGGTTCTGCTGAAGCCAGATCTGCACAGAGATATGGTCTGCAGCTGAAGATGTCCAAGCAGTGCTCCTCTTGGTGGGTGTTTGTGGACATGGAGCCAGGCTGTAATACACTTGGTGCATTTAAAACCTTGCAGTTAGCTCAGAGTGGTGCTGAGTGTCCCTGCAGCACAGCTATTGGAAGGAGCACAGGCTGGAAGGCAGAAGCACCCTTCCATGGGAGTATGTGAAATGAAAGAGGAATGATCTCTGAGTTTGCAAGTTGCCAAAACCTCCATGATCTTCTCCAGGAGATGAGATTTTTGAAAGTGAAGAAGGGAGGCTGAAGTCCAGGTGAAGGAATATCCCTTGTTGCTGCACTGAATGGACAACTGTCACAGGTGGAAAGACCCATGATGGAAAGAGGAAAGGTGTGATCCCAGCTTGGGTGAAGAAACACAGCCTAGGCCAAGAGGATGCAGACAGGGAGAGACACCATTGCAGCAGAGATGGAGGGACTATCAAAATATGAATGCAAATGGGGTATTATTTATGGCTTTTATGTTGGCATTTGATGAGCACCTTAATGTCTTGCCAGAAACAACACTCTTAATGTTAAAAGAAAAGCTGCAGGCCATGAAAAGTGAGCAAGAAAAACCTTGGGGCTTTCAGGGATAAACTTAAAGAAAAATGGGTGTAGGTGTATAGGGAAATAAGAGATAAAATCAGTAGTTATTTCAGGGAAAAGGGCAATCACTTGGGGGTTGAAAGTGAGCTGAACCATTCATCTTGCTAATGAAGAAGCAGGGGATCAAGCAGTTTGGGAAGGATCTTGGGGTGTCTTTCATATTGCAGATCTGCACAATGCAGGACTTGAAACAGCAAAAGGAAAATTCAGGTTACATCCCTGAGATTCAATATCCCTTAAAGCCAACCTCTTGGAGAGGCTGAAAACAGGTGTGAGAGAGCAGATTTCCAACAGGGGACTGCCAGCAGTGAAGGCAAAGACAGATCCTTTCCTCTCCCTGCATCTCATGCTTCGAAAAGGTTTTTCTTTGAGTAGGAGGTGGCTGCAACCATCCTGTGTGAGATGTAATTGCCTTGAAAAAGGTAGGAAATATTCTGCAATCGAGGAAGGTAAATGGAAGCAGGAAAGACAGAGATGTTATTGGCAATTATGGAACCTTCTTTGGACAAGCTCGACACCAAACACTCGTGTCACAGCTTTAAAGAGTGTTTGGGATCAGCAGAGCCTGGGCTGTCAGTCCCTGTGCCCTCAGTGTGTTATTGCTCTGTGTAACAGCACCAGCCTAGCCATGGAGTCAAGTCTGAGCAAACCTCCCTAGGAGGCAGATGGACCTGCAGTCTTTGGTCCCTCTCCATCCTCCCTTGTCACCTCATTTTCTCTGCTGGAGCTGCTCTGGAGCTGCTCACACCACTGAGCTCCTGAGGAAAGGTTCTTCACTGCACTCAGCAGTGAGTGCCAAGGTTCTCCAGCCCTCACCAATGTGACATGAAATGCCCTCCTAGCAGAGGAGAGGCTCTTGGCTCTGGGGCATCTCTGGGCCCAGCTCCTCCCCACCTCAGATGGGAAACTCCACACAACTTGTTCTTCATCGCAGTGACAAATGCAGCAGTAAGCATATTGGCAAAAGGCATTTCCATTTTTAATTGAATGGTTATTCCCACATCCTCCTTCAGTCAGTGCCCTTCAAACCCACTTCCAGTGATTAAAATGATAAATGTCTGCCCTTCATTTGCTGCCTCTGGTACTTTGTCCTTATAAATCCTACGCAATGCCAGGGCTTTGATCTGCCCATCTCCTCTGATCATCATCCCAGGACATCTTCAATTAACATGCTTTTTAAAATCTTGGTTTTTTCTTCAGATTTAAGCATTGGTGCCTTCTACTGGTGCTTTCTGCTGGTGCTGTTTAGTTACAAGTTATTAGTTAATCTAGTTATAGAGTAGTTATTATTTAGTCCTTGGCTACTTAGTTATACTACTTTTACCAAGTGTATTTTTTGTACATGTGCACAAAAAAAGCATATGGATTTGAACACAAGCCTTGCTACTATATTTGGGAAATTTGATGTGGGTTATTCTTGGCTCTGGGTTCATACCAATCCTAAGCCTGGGCATGGAGAGGGCTGCACAGCAGCCAGGGGCTGTCAGACAGGGCTGCCTGCACAGCTCTGCTGCTGGCTCTGCTTGTGGCTATGAGCCCTCCAGCCTGTATTTTTGGTCCTGCCTGGAGAACTCCCAATATATGAAATAGCAGCATCACTAGATGGCACAGGTGAGCTGTTCTTGTCTGACAAGCAGAGGATAAGCCTAGCAGTGAGGTTTCTTCCCTCAATGTTTTATGTTTTTATACTTCTGTGGCTGCTTCAGGAAGCAGGATGCATCTAATGCGTCCACACTTGCCCTATAGCCCCATTAAATACCACATGTCATCCAGTGTGGTTCTGCCACTTCCCTGTTCCTGCTCTTTCCATCCCAGGGATGCACTAGGATAGAGATTTTACTTTGCCATCCTTCATGAGAATGAAACATAAACCCAAGAATAATAAATTAAAAAATCATTATGAAGAGGTCTTAGGATATTTAATGAGCTCTGTCTTTCTAGAAAGGATTGCTTTAAATAATATTTTATGTATTCTGTCTTTGTATATATAACTGCTTGCAAAAATATTGGCAATCAAAGCCTAAAACTGCAGAATAATTATGGTCTAATGGTCTTTGCTGGCAGGGAACAGAGTGGTGGCTGTCCCACTGTGTGGCCCTTCCCCTGAGATTTCACCCCTGCTGTCACTACAGGGGTGACATGCATCTAAGTTATAGCCTGAAATGGCTAAAACCAAATGTCAAACATGCTCCTGAAGTGCCCTGGGCTTCTGTTAACATCTGCTGCCAATTGGGACCTTTGTCATGAGGAATTATTCTGTTTGTTGGGTGCCTTGTTCAGGGCTTGGCATGCCAAGTATTGAACTTGTGGAGAAATTACCTTCACTAAAGCTTTCAATCAAAGTACAGGACCAAAGATCAAATAGAGACTTTTGGACAGACAGAAATAAAACACTTTAATAAAAAGAGAACATAAAATGGTACCACTAATTTCAGTCAATGGAATAGAGGTTGATGTATGTGCACATGTGTGTAGGGAGCTGAGGTTTATTGTCAACTTCTGCCTTTCATAATTAAGGGTATTTCCGCATGGTGACTGATGTATCTCAGGACTAAGAGGAAAATCACCTCTTCCTTCCCTAAGGTGGAATAGATCAAAGGGCAGAACTTCCTAAAGAGGAAACCCACATCCACACAGCATGCTCTGCAAGCTGGTGTTACTGTCCTGCTCTCTGGACTTTATCCAGGCTGGATGCAGCCAGGAAAGCAAATATCTGCTGAGTTCTCAGGGTTTGCATTCCCAGGAGATGGGCTGCTCCCAGCCTCAGCAGAAGTGCCAGACATTGGGTAATGCTTTGGCTTGTGCTTAGGAAACAATCTTGTCTGCTCCAAACTCTGCTGGGGTCCATGGGAAGGCTGCACTGAGCTCAGCTGGGTGCAGTGGAGCATCTGAACTATTGCTCACCTGTGTTTGAGCAAGTAGGTGGAGATTTTGCCCTGATTTTGCTCTGAATTGGAAAGGAAACCCTCCTCACCTCTCCCATGTGGACTTAATATTTAAAGTCTTTTGCACAAATTTTACCCTGCACCTGCCTTTATTTTTGTATACCAAACCAGGAATTTTTAGGATTCTTGACTCAAGTCACCCACTTCTCTCTGCAAGGCTCAGTGGGATGACCTCAAGGCAACAAGCAGTGCTCATCACCAGCTCCAGAAGATATTTCTTTAGGAATAAATCTCTTTTTAGACATTTCTATAAGCATAAAGAGGGTTGAAGGAGAGCTCCCAGGCAGCATTTTCCATGAGATCCTTGGCTGGAAATTGTAAAGATCATAAAGAGGCCCTTTCCAAGGAGTCTGGTGACAGATGTTCTCAGCAGCACAGCCCAGCCTGCTCCCCCCTGCAGGACCTGTGCCCTCTGCACAGGAATACTTCTTCACAGATGAGCCATCTTCTTGTGTCTTCCAGAAAAAAACAACCCCTCTTACCCAGAGCAGCCCCCAGCTTGTGTCACAACCAGCAATTTGTCTTGTGCTAATGCAGACCTGCCATTCCTGCCAGGTCTGGAATGCTGATGAGAGGGGATGATGTACACAGGGATCCTGTCCCAGTGCGAGAGATGATACACACTAGTGAAAAGGAATGCGAGGAACTCTTTTACATCCCAGCCACTTATTGACACCTTATGTGACCATGAACCAGTGTTAACTAATGAGTTCCATTTCACTGCAATGAAAACAGACACACAGAGAAGTTGTTAGTCACTGTTAACAACCCAGCTTGCTGGAGTAGAGCTGTCACACTCACTGTTGGTTTGTGTGCACAAAGCTATGCATAAAGCATTTGTTTCAGTAGAAACTTACTTAAAGCTTTACTTAACTTCATTTCCATATTATGATTTTCCCCCTACTTGTTTTCTGCAATGTAAAGATTATGGAAAGTGTTTTTAAAAATCAAAACAATATTAGGTGTTTTTCATCATGGCAAAAGAAGGAAAACACTTAAATGACATGAGGTGGATTTCCTTTTGTATCTATCCATGTCAGAAAAGAGACTCTCCTTATTCCAGGTGTAAGTAGAACTGGAGGAAGGGAAAGGGTGAAGCATAAGTCAATGTGAAAGGGAGACTGCAGTGAAGGGAAACCCCTTAGTACAGGAGGGAATGTGAAGAGCCTCCTCTGACCAGATGTTGTAGAGACCAGGACAAGGACTCTGCACTGCCAGTGGATTCACTTACCAGGAGCTGTGTTGAAGAAGGAATATGAAGCTGCAGTTAATCTAACATTACTATATAAAAGCTTTTATCCGGTAGTCTCTCTACAGATCATGTGTTCCCTCTGGAATCCCTTTAGATTCTGAAGTCCTGTCCTTCCTTAAATTCTAGTGACCCCTAGCTGAGGAATCCTAGTGCTTCACATCCTGCAGCCAGGAAAAGACATCCCTCAGTGTGTTCTCTGAACTGGAGCTCAGACTCTACAGAAATCTTGCTCGGATTGGTGTGTTTAAAAATGCACGTTCTGGGACACTGGTTTGCATTATGAAAAGGATGTCCAAGATATTTTCAGAAGCAGCACCTCACAGCATGTATCAGAGTGCATGCAGGTGTCATTATCTGTGCTGCATCAGGGGCCAGAGAAACTGGGAATGGGATAAGGCACCAGGGGCAGATTTGCCCATTCAGAAAACACTTGATCCCTGATCATGGGAGAGCCCCAGCTACAGAAAGGGAGACCCAGGTGGTCCACACCTCTGCACAGCCTGCAGTGAGTTTTAACCTCGATTAAGTATGTATATCAATGCCTACCCTTTGGGACTGGCAGCCACCTCCAAAGCATACAAGACCATTCACTAGGAGCTCTGGGCAGTGTGTGCGGGTGAGCCCACTTTAATCACAGGAGATGCCAGCAATGGATATTGAAATCTAACATGTTACAGGTATGCCGTAATGTTAAAGTTTGCTGGAAGATTACAGCTGAGTCATGGATGCTCAGTATAATTTCATTTATTTAAAGATTTATGGTTCCGGAAAATACATAGAATAAGTATGGTAAAGCTTCTCTGTTTTTGTAAGCCATTGATAAAAATTAGTTTGATAGTTGAACCAAAAGTATAGTTAGCTGAATAATTAAAATTGTAAAAGTGAATAAAACTTTAATTTTTTTTAAATTTTGTGGCAGCTATTAGGGGCTTTTCCCCCTCTGACCTTTGCAGACCCCAGGGGTTAGTCTGGCGTGCCTGGGTCAGGGGAAAGGTGGGGTTTATGTGCTGGAGGATTGTATGGGTTGGTGGCAGGAGCCTCTTGGAGGAGAGTAATAAGCCATGCCTCCTATCCATTAGAAGGCACTAGAGATCCACCACAGTGCTCCCATTTCTCAAGCCAGGAAAGCTGGCAGTGGCTGTTGTGCATGACAGGTGAGGCCTTAGAGAGGCCACTTCCCTGAGTTTCTGTTTCTAGTACAAGTGAAAAAATTCTCCGGCTTGGGGCATGAATCCTGTTTCTGAGCTGGCACAGTAGAAAAGCTCAATTTCTTGAGAAAACTAGGAGAAATGTTTTACTGATTTTTTTTTCTTTTTTTCTAAGTGTGCCATCTTTTTATTGCAGATCAAAACCCCAGCTCTGGGAAACAAGGCGCTCTGTTTCCCATGAAAAATTAATCCCTCTTTTGCACCAAGCAGAACAGTGTTTTCCCATTGCCCAGTGGGGACCAGAGTTGGCTCTTTCATAGGAGCTGTTGCAGAAGAGCTGCCTTCTGTCCTCTCATTTGCTGTTTCTTTGGCCTACTCAGTAATTAGGCTTTAATATTTTGTTTCTGCCAACATACAAGGTCCTGAAACTCTCCAGATAACCCACTCTGCAGAGAACAACTCTGGACTACTACTTTTGTAATATTTCCAATACTGATTCTGCTCATTTCACTGGCTTTGTCTTGGATTATAGCTTTTGTTGGAAATAAAAGCTGAAAAATAATGTTTAGAAAAGAATTCTAATTACCTAAGGTAAAAATTGTCAAGCTTCATGTAAATCACTCGTGTGAAAAGTCAAATAGAAAGGATTCTCAATCCAACAAATTTTAGTCTATTCAGAAAAAGCTGCTTTGAACATGCAGAAGACCACAGGTGGATCCTCTGAAAGGTAGAGGCTGGGATGGAAATCTTGGGCATCTCCTGATGCTGGAGCTATAGACAAATCACTAACCATTCCCTGCAGCATGAATACCTTATTCTACCCACCACAGATGGTTTACTTTAAACCCATTTGTTATTACTTGATTTCTGTGTGGTAACTGCTGGATCCCATCCTTGCTGTAGGGCTGTGCAGGTCGTCTCCCAGGACAGAAGCTGGTGTCCCAATGTAGAGCTCACCTGCCCCCAGAGCCCTTGTACATGTCCTCACCTCAGAGCTGGGTGTTGAGGACAGATGTCCCCTGGCCCAACCCAGGTCTGCAGGAATCCAGCCTCTTTCTCCCTCCGTAGTCCATGGGGGTATATTTCAGACGATCTGATTTGGTTTAGCTAGTTTAGGGGAGCCCCAGCTGTGTTTCAGCTTATTGGTTCTTCTCTAAGCAATACATGAATATGGCTAAAATTGGGTAACTGCTCCGACTTCTGTCTGCCCTGGGGCAAGGACTGCTCCTCCTTAGAGCTCTGGGAGTCTGAGCCTGCTCCTGGCACTCAGGAATGAGAGGAGAAAAGCCAGTGTCCGGAGAGTATGGACAATGGGGTGGGAAATGTGGTGTCTTCTTATGGGATCTTTCAGAGGGAATGCGAACGGGCCCCTGCACTCTGCCCGTGACCCCGGCACTCGGCCTGACCAAGATCAGAGCGACCGAGGCTCCGACGGGACCCCCTCTGTGAGATGTCCCCCGAGGCGGGTGGGGCTGTGTGAGAGGGGGGTGTTTTCACCTAGGCACGGATCCCACTTCCAAAAACAACAGAGGGCAGGGCACGAGGCTTGTGGAAGGGAAAGGATAACCCCGCCGCGAGGGGCGGCAGGGGGTTTCGGGCGGTGGGGTTATCAGAGGGACTGTCGTTCCTCGCCGCAGGGCGGGGACAGGGACATCTTCCTGGGGGGAGCGGCGGCCTGTCCGCGGCTCGGCCCCACGCCAGTGTCGCTGGCGGTGCCGCAGGCTCCT
>WEIU01010807.1:213067-252558 GCA_013389925.1 Aegithalos caudatus | reverse complement strand
CTGCCCGCAGCGTGCCCGGGCTGGGGGTCGCGCTGCCGGGGACCTGGCTGCGGCCAGCAGAACCGCAGAAGACACCCGTAGCTCCGGAGGAGACGTCCGGTGCACTGATGGTGAAACTCAGGGCGCCTCCCCTCGTCCTTCCCGAACACCGTTGTGGCGGCCGGGGGAGTTCAGGGTCATCGCTGGCTCCTCCGGGACCAAAGCTCAGGGTGATGTCTCTGCGGGCTGTGTCACCGCCCAGTCCCAGCTCCTCGGCGGAGCTGTGCTCGGGTAGTGCAGAAACGGTGAGAGAAATTGTGAACCCTTGGAGGTGGCCGTCCCCTTCCAGGGTTTCGGCAGCCCCCGTTAGGGGTGACTCTACCGGTGCGAGTGCTGCCCATCCTTCGGCTGAGCCTCCGGCCCTCCCTCAGTGCCCTCAGGGCGCATCCTGCTCGCGGTGCGAGCGCAAACCACGCAGAGAGCTGCATTCCTCCCTTTTGCTTCGGGTTTACGTTCGTCTGTTGGGACTAAGGCGTGCTCGGCCGTGTGCGGGTGTACTGCGGGCTCCGGGCTGGGAGCCGGTATTTACACGCCTGTAAAATTCCCGCTGATGAGGGAATGATGAGCCCCCGGGAGTGCTGCAGAGTGGAGCTGCTGATGGAACGAGGGCCCGACTGAGCATGATGTTAGCGTGGAAGCACTAGTAAATTTGGCCCGAGTAAAAGTAATGATTTTAATAATTTTGTGACTTTGCAGTGTGCAACAGTAAACGATTTATACTTTCCGTATCCCGGCTACACTTTGTAAAGGTGCAGATCCTCGTAATTATTACTCCGGCTAGCTTAACTTCATGGAATATCTCCACTCCTTCCTCACAGCTTGTATGTATTGATGTATTTTCAAAAACGAACTTGGCTCCAAACTTCTGTGCAAGGAAGTTTCCTTGGGAACCTGTGATACGGGAATCTGATTTATGGCTGTTACATCTGAAGGTCTATTTTTACTCTGAAGAGTAAGTTTTGGGGCTCAAAAAGATTTACTGCTGTGCCTTTCTTTGAGACTGAAGGCTTGATCTGTTCCTTTTGGAAGCACTGTTGGGAATCATAAACATTTGCTGCTTCATTTGTTTTATTGCTGGATCTTGTTTCAGTTCTGAGATGGGAAATTAAGATTTTGTTTTGGCTAGATGGAAAGAAGGAGCTGGATGTGCTGGTAGGATAACTCATAGGATCCCATGACATTACCCAGCTCTCAGTAATTCTCTTTCCTCCAACATCTTTCTTATGATTCCTCCCTTTTCTGCTTCCCTACCATAATTTTGTTAATTTAAAGCAAGGAAGTGAAGTTAATTAGTAAACATTTCCAAAGTGTAAATCTGAGAAAATGTTCAGTGAACATACAGATGCCCTGGAGAATGCTCTGGGCTGGACCAAGTCCAGATCTTGCGGCACTGTTACTCCCTCATTTTGTTCTTTTAGTGTTTTGTACTTCCAACAAGGAATAAAGTTATATGTCACAGGGATATCAGTATCAAAAACAAGCACATAAAGGTGCATTGGATGTAAATGCTTAAAAAATATGGTGGCTGCTGTACCTTACAGAGAGTGTCAGTAAACTCTACAGAGTTCTACGCTTCAGTGTTCCCAAACATGTGAGGAGAGACTGGAGAATTCCTGTGCTCCCTGCTAATGAACAGACCTGTCCCTTTGCAGTGGGAGAGGAAAGCCAGTCACTGCAGCCAGCACCAAGCCAGAAATCAGGTTTTCTGTTTTGTTTGTAGTTCATATCCAAAAAAAAATTCTGAAGAACCTGAGTGGAAACTATACCGTGATTTTACATGGAACCTTTTAATGAAAAATACCAGAATAGTATGATTTTTTTCCCAAATGAAAGACTTGTGTAACTGCTTAAACCAAAAAGTTAGCACTTTGAATTTCTTCTTCCATAGCTTTTACCCTTCCATGCGACATCAGTAGTCAGAAGTGCCTTTTGATTTTATCTAGCCTAGTCGGTATTGGCCTCACTACAGTTAGTCACCCCTGAAGCTACAAAATACATGCTGGATGATACAGCAAACATGAGCCAGATCCTTGGATCTTGGAGTCAGCTGGTCTGTTCCTACCCTTCCTGTAAAGGGCAGCAGTCCTGATCTGAATTCCAAGATTATGGTGCTACTGGTTTCTGCAGTGAGCTCCATTACAATGTGCTTTTCCCTGGCAGTCAGTCTTGTTCTCAGAGCAGTGAACCTCCAGTGAGACATTCGCAAGCTGTAAATGTTTCTTTGTCCTGAGCAATGATGAACTTTTGCTTCCTGCCTTCTGCAGGATGCGTCAGCAGGACATTGCCAAGGTCTGGCAGGACTGACCCACAGCAGCACTGTACCAGAGGCTTTGAGTGTCAGAGCAGAACCCAGAGGAGTGGAGAGTGCTGAGCTTGGGCTGAGCACACCATGGGGGCAAACAGCTCCAGCAAGTCACCACCCACTGATGAGAATGAGGATGGTAAGAACTTTTCCTGGTTGTTGTCTGGGACTGCAGAGCTCTCCAGTGCAGGCTGACTGTAAGGCTGCAGACTGTTTGCAGCCAGCACCTGTGCTGAGGCTACAGGTGCCTGGGTGTCCTGGGTCAGCAGCTGCAGCAGCCTGTGGTCCCTACAGAGCTGCAGTCTGGTGATGGGGTCCTTTTTTCCTCCCCTTCCAGCAGCTCTGAAAGCAACGTTGTCAGCAGAGGTTTGCTGTTGAAGTGTCCTTGGGACACTACCAGGCACCTCGAAGGCAGGGACAAAATGCTGCTGCTCTGGAGGCTGCAGAGGTCTATTCTGGAGGTCCCAGTTTAGGGAGCGCTGGTAGGAAGTATGGTGGGAAGGTGGAGCAATGGGTGTTCCTGTGGGTGTTCCTGGTGGCTGCCCAGCTGGGCAGGGCTGCCTGCAGGCACTGGGAGGCCAAGCCTGCAGATTGGGTTGGCTGGAAAAGGAGTTGGAAAAGTACTGCTGGGCGCAGTATTGGAGGCCAGGGTCCCTGTGCTGCCAAGATTACAGAGACAGTCATTAAAAGATTGCTCCATAAATATATTTGCTGTTGCATGAGTCAGCTTGCTGACTGCCATATGGGCTTTCACCTAGGTACAACAACAATATGCATATGTAGATAAATACAAATATATAATATTAAATGTAAAATATACGAGGAGCTGGATACCCCATCAGCTGCTGTTCCGATGTGCCGTGTGGTGCCCCTGCCAGTCTGCAGCTGCTCAGCCAAACCAGCTTCAGTTTCCAAATTATTAATGCAACTGCTTGCATTTTTTCTTTGTTTTTCATCTTTTTTCCACTTCTGTAGTGCAAAAGAAATCTGTGCTGTGAAGTTTTCCTAAAGACTTTATTCCTGATGCATGTAAATGCTCAGTATTGGCATCTCTCATAAACAACCACTTATGCTTGCTCAGGATAATGAGCAGTTCTGTTCCTGCCACCTCCCTCAGTGTGATGTGCCTTGGCTGTGGGATTTTCCTGGGAGTGGCTGATGTTTGCTGGGTCTCTCTCTGGGTTCAGTGTTCATACAGCACCAGCACTGTTCACTCAGTCACCAGCTTCTGTGACTGAGAAACGCAATGCCAGGAAAGGCTCTGTCCTGACCATGTCAGGTAGTTCACTGTCAGTTTGTTAGGTTTCAGTGGGCTCAGAGCCACCCTTGCATGCTGATACAGTGTGCAGATTAATGCAGCTCTGTTTCCATGGCCCTGCACAAATTTATAAAGTGGTAGCGCATTTTTTCTGTATTTAGTCATGTTTTAATATACTGAGGGGAGAGAAACCCAGCTGAAACAGAGATGTCCCTCAGGGAATTTTCCATTATCTTGTAAATTGATGACCAGAGGCTATATCACCTTAGATGTCACAATCTTGTCCTCATTCTGATTTCAATTAAAATTGTAATTAATTAAGAGCTTCTGGGTACAGTAGGAAACAACACACTGCTCCATGGCATGGGCACATCCCTCCCCCAGGCTGCAGGCGGTGGGCACTGGTCCCATCTCTGCAGCTGTGCCACAGAGACTTTTCCTTTGGGACCCACAAGGGTCAGTGGAACAGCATGAGTTGTGTAGGTGCTCCAGTGCCAGTCCTAACAATTCCTACATATTTTTCAAAATTGCTGTTGCTATAATTTCACTATTTTCTGTAGTACTGCAATTTCTGTTTGAACTTCTCGAAGAGTTCTGTTTACCTCCAGCTGAAATGAGGTGACAGGATTATTTTCCTCTCAGCATATCCTATGAGCAGACAGTTGTGCAAAATAAGCAAGTGAAACAAAAGGAAAATGTAATATAACCAGACAAAAGCTAATATAATCCAGAAGATTCAAGGGTAACAAGGTGATCTGATTCCCAGTGCAGTCATGGTGAGACCATACAAGAAGCCAGATTTTGTTTGTGCTGCTCCTGGGCAGAAGGGTGTCCTGGGGGATGGCAGCCAGCTGTTCCCCCAGCTGGCCGAGTTTGCCTGATCCGCCATTGACAGAGGCTGACCTAAGGAACTTGCCTTTGTGACTGAACCATAGAGAAAAAAAACCCTGTTAAGCACACCAAGTTTAAACAACACCCAAATCTTCAAAAGGAACAGGACATTTCTGGGGTATACCGCATTTTTCTCAGTTCATAGGGAGAAAAAGTAGAAATAACGTAATATTGTGAAACATTTGCTCAGCCATTTAATATTGAAATATTGCTCTTTCTTGCAGTTACCTTCGACCATTTTGAGATTTTGCGAGCTATTGGGAAGGGAAGCTTTGGAAAAGTGAGTGTTTTGGGAACTAATCACTGTGTGGGCGGCTGGAGATGTAGCTGGGTGGAAATGGATGAGTTGGAGGCTCACATGAGAGTACAGAACCAAAGCCCATCAGTGAGTCTTGACCCAAGTTTCAATTCCTAGTAATCAAAAAGCAATCAGAGCCCAATTGCTTATCCATTCTATAGCCACAAATGATATTACATGAGACTAAAATGAAAAACTGATCAATCAAATTATCTGAATTTCATTAGATTTCTGAATAAGCATTTTATAATATTTCTCAGCAGATCAACACTGAACATCATGATACATTTTTGATAAAGAACTACAATCATCATGAAATCCTGGCGGGTTTTTTAGCATGTTATTTAATGTGTTAAATGTTTCTCTGTGAGGCACAGTGTTTGTTATTAAGCATCAGGTTAATCACAAACTCCTGAACTATTGTGTAAACAAAGCCTGTTTAGTGCTGCACTCTCACAGGCTCTGAGGCTTTTCTTGAAGTTATATTTCTTTCTAGATTTGGTGACCTATAAGAAAAGTTAAAATTCAAAGCCCAGTTCTTAAACAGAGGCTAAAATTAACTGTGGACTGAGTGACACTTCTAAGGAAAGTGAGGCTCAGGTGCTGGTCCCAGTGTTTGACCTGTAGTTCTGTGGTGGAGGGGGCTCTTCCCAACAGTAACTAGTGTGGGAGGGATGGTTAGTGAATGACATTAAATAAAATGTTAACTTCTCTCTGATTCTCTGTCTCCCATGTTGTGATGATAAATTTCTTCATCTAATCTTCCCCCCCAAATTTCTCTTTGGGCAAAATTCCCAAGAGATTCTCAGGCAATGTCCAGTGTTGAGCATTGGTGTGCCCTGGCAGTGTGAGCACTGCCAAAGCTGCTGGAAAACATTCATGTCACTGGGTTTTACCTGCCCAGACTTGGTGACAAATCATCTCTGATTTATCCCTTGATCGCTCTCTTAGGTCTGCGTGGTACAAAAGACTGACACCAAGAAGATGTATGCCATGAAATATATGAACAAACAGAAGTGTGTGGAGCGTAATGAAGTGAGAAATGTTTTCAAGGAGCTGCAGATTATGCAGGGCCTGGAACACCCTTTCTTGGTTAATTTATGGTAAGGGTTGGCTCCTTGGCTCACTGGTTGAGTCAATGCAGTCCATTACAGACACCTTTGAGACCAGACCCTCTTCATCTGCTTCAAGACTGTCTTGGGAGCAGCTGATGTGTTCCACTGACTGGGGCTCTTTTTTCAGGGGAATCCTGTTTAGTTAAACAAGCAGTTATCTCCCTTGCCCCCCCCCGACAGCACAAGAGAGTTTATTCATGTGTTCCTTTGCAGCATTCCCCCAGGCAGGTATTGGCTATCACCATAACCCCACCTGTATTTAAAAGAGCTCTTGGCAACCACCAGCGAATTCTGGCAGCATGGGATTGAGGGCCAGGCAGAGGTCTTTGATCGCTGTCCCTTGACTTTTTTTTTTTCTTAATTTCATTAGGACACCAGTAACATTCCAAGGGGTGTGAGCTCACATATTGCATGACAAAGTGGCCAATATCCTGTAGTTTCAGTATTCCTCTAGGGTGGTGGGTATAATTACATTTATTGGAAATTGGATTTATTTTTAGAAGAAAGTAGAAATTATCAATGTCAAATACGCAGACAAAAAAAAAAAAAAAAAAAAAAAAAAAGGGTAAAAAAAAAATAAATAAAAAAAAAAAAAAAAAAAAAAAAAAAAAAAAAAAAAAAAAAGGGTCTAAAAGACATTGAAGATCAAAAGTCTTTAAATAATTCTTCCTTTTTGAAATCTCCTATAACTGGATTGCAGTTCAGTGAACTCTTGGTATTTTGCTGCTGTTGCCATTTAGAATTGTTCTTACTGGGGTATGGACGGTAAAGGTACAGCTATACCTCCATATCATATCTCCAAACTTGTCTTTCGTACCTGAACACAAAGTTCCAGGCAAAGCTCACTCAGCAACTGAGAATTGACCAGTGTGTGTATGTGTATAGATCTTTACAGAGCAAACCAACCAAGTGTGCCTGCTCTTGTTCTTGCCATGCCATCCCTGGCTTCAGGATGCCTTTAATATTCCTGTGTCTTTCCTGCACTCTTGAGTGATACACAGACTACAAGTTTCGTGTGGAGCAGTCTGGCTTGTGGTGCTGGTCATCACATCAAGCAATCAGTGTGTTGAAAAGGAAAAATCCATGAGGAAGGGGCTCATAGCTGGTTGTCACCCCTCTCAGACAGACACAGTCCATCAAATGAGGTCACTAATAGAGGACCAGCAGAGACCAGCTGCACCACTGTTGTGCTGAGCACATGGGGTCACAGGCACAGAGCTGTGAGAGCAGGCACCGTATAGAGGGACCTCCAGTGCTGGGGTCTGGGCAGGGGTGCTGCTCCAGGGCTCCTCTGCATTGCTCCTGTAGTCACTTCCCATTGGTGCTCAGAGAAGGCAGAATGCCCATCCTGAGTCATTCATACAATCTGCTCTGACTCTGTTATGGATCTGAGACTAAATAATTGTCATCACAAGTGTGGCAATAGTGGGAATCAGAGCATGGAAATGTCATGAAATTGTAATTTCCCAAGTAAAAAAATTCCAAGAAATTATGAGTATTTGCAGAGGTACCACATGTTCCTTTATTACCTGTCATTTTTCAATGCTACCGTCTTTGAACCATGTGTGTGCTGCTTTAGGTACTCATTCCAGGATGAAGAGGATATGTTCATGGTGGTCGACCTGCTGCTTGGAGGGGACCTGCGCTACCATCTTCAACAAAATGTGCGGTTCCAAGAGGGAACTGTGAAACTCTTCATCTGTGAGCTGGTGCTGGCCCTTGACTACTTGCAGAGCAGGCACATCATCCACAGGTCAGTTAGGCCACAGGGTGTTCTGTGGGCAGGCTTTTTTCCTACTTGATGTGAAACGGCAAATAGAAGCTTAAGCGATAAACAACATATTGTCCCACATGTGTTTGCCGTTCTGTGAAACACAAGGCTTCCCCAAGAAAAAGTATTTCATATGCAGGAGAGACCATCTGATTTGTCTCTCTGGGGTAGCTGTGAAATAGCATATTTGATTGTCCACTTATCCTGCAAAAATTTGTCTCTGATAGGTTTTAGGTAGCTGTAGCTCATTAATATCCATCCTGGTCCAAGGGGGGTAGGTGTCAGCACTCAGAACTCCTGTGTTCATGCTTGAAAGTGTCTCCCTTTGCCCTCCTCTCTGTATTGCACCAAAATACAAGGACTGGGCCCAGACACAGCTTTTTCCTGTATGAGGTAAATCCCTTTCTGGAAATGCTGAGAGTTTCTTTTTGGCTACCACAATTTCTCATGGCCAGTGAAAAAGTGCATGAGCTCTTCCCATACCTTTGAAGCCCTGCAGAACAGCAGAGGGGGCAGAGGTTTCCCCTGGCTGGGAAGCAGGATTTGGCTGTGGATGCATAGACACACTGCTCTTCTGCTGGTGTCATGGGCAGGGCAAAGCCCAGGGGCCCAAGAGTTTAGCCAAGTTAGCTGCTGTCAGGGAAGATGAACAGGGAGGTACTATGAGGGTCAGTAATTGGAGGGAGAAAGTCACTTCTTTTAGAAATATCACTCCAGATGAGCATTCTTATGCAGTATAAGAATTAAGCATGGAAAGCATAATATTGAAATGGTCCTGGATGTTAGTGGGGAAGGCATGCACTGGTGAGAAGCTGGTGAGGGTGAATGCCTGTTCCTGTCCACAGTGTCCAGGTGCCATGTCCAAGGTGTGAGGGCAGAATGACCCTTGGCCTGTCCCTGCAGCCACAGGAGCCTAGAGCCTGGAGCAGTTCTGTTCTGCTGCTGTCAGGGCCAGGCCTGGGGACAGCTCCCACCTTCTCAGGGTCTCTTGTTTCATGCTGCTTCTTTTGTGCTTTACATGCATGGATCTTTGCCCCAACATGAATAGGCGTGGGAGAAACTGCAGGTGCGGTTGCAGTGTGCTTTTCACACAGCTGCATGTGTTTAAGGTAAATCAAGTACAACAAAAGGTGTATGGCAGGCTGTAAAATTCCTAAGTTATTTAATTAACACTGTAATTCAGGTTGTTTAATTAGCACTGTAACCCATTGGGATAGTATTTGATTGATAAAATGATTCAGCTGAGTCAATTACACTGCAACAGCTGTAATTGGGAACATCAGAAGACAGGGAAGTAATGGCTTTATTTGGCTGAACAAAGCTGTGCAGAGACAGCAAACTCGGAATGTCATTATTTCCCATCTAGATGTAAAAGAATGGGAAATATTAATATCTTTTATGTTGGGAAATTATATAACCAGCTTGTAAAAAAGAAATATACAAATGAACAATAACCAGAATTATCTCTGGTAATTTTTTGCATCCTGAGAATGATCTTACTGTGCTGGTGTAATTCCAGAGACTGTATGCCAGACTAAGGGAGATTAGAAACAGCCACACTAGAAATTTAAAAAAAAATAAAAAAATGAAAAAATGAAAAAGGAAACAGTTCCACTGTGCTTTGGGGGAAAATCAGCCATTTACCTGTCACTGCTCTGTGCTCTGCTAATGATACCTGTCCCTATACTCATCTGTATGATGGGATGGCACCAGGAAGGTAACCAGTGTTTATAACCCATTGGAAGTTGTTTGGGTGACAAGATGTCAGAGAACTGTAAGCTATTAGATGAGATAGATATATTGTGGGGTTTTGATTCCAGGTGACTTGGAGAACTCAAACTGTCTCTTGAGGATTGAATTTTTAATGATAAAATCTTAAATGTGCTCATTTCTTCACTTGGAACTGCTGGGCCTGGTGGGGAGCACCAGCTGGCACAGGGTCACGGCACCTGTTGCCTGCCTCCTGGCTGGGACTTTCTCTCTGGGGCATCAGCTGGCCAGGTGCTCAATGGGGACTGGTGTAATGAGCTCATTAAAGCCAGGTAATGGCTTGTAAAGTCACTCAGGTGGACACAGTGGCTGTATCAGTGTATCAGGTGTCAAAAGTGTTTCCCTACAGCATTGCTATAGGTATTGTATTGTGGGATCCTTTTACTCACGAATGAAACCTGTGGCTAACCCATTTGGATCTAGAACAAAGATGTCAAAATAATTTTATTTGTAGTGAGTAAATGGGGAAACCTTTTCAATACCGTAGTGAAACAGATTGAAAAGTAAGACTCTCCAACGTGACTGTGGGTGGACTTACCCGAGTGCTGCTCGCCCAGACCCCTGCAGCCTGCCCAGGGCACCTGCTGCTGTGGTGCTGTTTGATTAGCCACTCTTATGCCCGAGTCAAACAGGAACATCAGAGCTGAGAAGCCCAAGGCTCTGAGGGTGCAGGGTTTCTGCCAGTGTCCCAGAGCCGGGGCTTTCCTGGGATGCCAGCAGCCGTGTTTCCTGTCACTTCTCTAGGCTAATGGCTGTCTCTCTGTCTCTGCTTTTTTCCTCAGAGATATCAAGCCCGACAACATTTTACTGGATGAGCATGGTAAGTGCCAGGTGCTTTGTTGTCATGCATATGTATAAAAGCAGTGGGAACAGGAGACACAAGCTGCAGTCTCAGTGCTTGTTGGTGCCATCGTTTGGTGCTGTGCTCTCTCCCTCAGCCTAACTGCAAGTAGTAGCATCCCATTCTTTTGTGGTCCACTTGCTGTCTCTTGCTTTTTGAGCAAGTGTCTTGTACCTTCAGGGCACTGGGCACCCGGTGACGCTGTGGTGTTTCTGGGATTGCCTTGATGTTTTAACCAACAGCTCCTTTGGCTGACTTGATGGTGTCCCTACAAGGCACTGGCAGAGACCATGTGTTTGGTGCTGCTTGGGGTCGGTAGCCCAGCACATCCTATTTTAACATTTTCTTCTTGTTTAAAACTTACTTAAAATGCATTATTTGAAGGGCAGTGCTTGTGTCACTGCAGGGTTTGTGCACAAACAGAATTAATTATGGTGCAATAGATAAGCCTTGTTCACATATTTTCTTTTTCCTTGAGCATTTGGCATGGGGAGGGAACTCTGAAGAGGATTAGGAGCTAGATATAAATGTTTCTATCAGTTTTTCTATAGTCTTTCTTAGGCAAAACTCTTGACTGTATTCTTGTATGGCTCTTTGGTTACATTTTTTTCCTGGCAAAGGTCTTGTAGTGAAGAGTTATCTGGTATTTATTAGTTTGTAACCCATGAGAAAACATTTTGTTAGCTCATATTTTTTTTAAATCCAAGTTACTGGCTTGTGAGAAATCTTCATTAGCAGCTAGAGCAGGGTGGTTGAAGAGAAAAAGTCAGTGCAGGGAGGAGGCATACCTGCGTTTGTTATCACTTCAGAGGCTCTAGCAGAGATGCTGCTGCTCCCAAGGGAGGCACTGCCTGGCTCAGTGACCAGGTGTGTGTGACCAGGGTTGCCTGGCAGCACTGAGCCCAGGCTCAATCCACTTGCATGTGACCTCTAATTTCAGAGCAGTGGTTGATTATTTATTTAGGAGCTGGCAGTGAAGTGGCTTTGAGTCCAGGTGCTGGAGCCCCTGTCCTGCCTTGCTCAGTCCTTTTCTGGCTGTTGCCCCATACACAGACCATGGGGAGCCCTTTCCTCCCTGGCGTGGGGGACCCAGCACTACCACGGCTCCAGGCTGCCCATCTCGTGTGGCACTGTTTTTGCTCAGTCCTCGCTGTTGTATGCTTTGGTGACCCATCAGCATTCTCCCAGAACTCTGTGCCGCTCAGACTGGGATGACAGGGAGGAGCTGGGATCACCATGGCCATGGGAATGTAGGTCAGCACTCCCTGAAGAGGGAAAAAAGAGAGGAAAAGGCTCTGTTTGTCTCTGCAGCTGCACTCAGCCCAGGAAGACACAACCTACTAACTTCTATAATGACACTACAATTTGGGATGAGTTTTGAGTCTATTCTCTGCTCATTGTGATTTTTTAACTCTCTTGCAGAGGTTTCAGAGTGTTTTTTATGGGGACATACCCTTGATTCCAGTGTCCTTTTGTCTGTGGCTTGTAGTATTCCTTTTCTTCATCCGTGGCAGCAAAAGGTTTGTCTTCCAAGGCATATAGAAAGCTTTGGACACACACAGAGTTCATTTTTTTCTTGTCTCCAAGGCAGCTGTTATTGTAGCTGCATGTTTATCTATATTTAGCCTAATAGATCATGGTTGGTTTTCAGTATCTCTTTCCCGTGGCACAGAGCAGAAGCTCTCCATTCTCTCTTCTCTCCCATCACCAGGCTTTCACACCCAGAATCACAAAACAGAGGCAATTTGCCATTTGGGTTTCATGATGTTTGAATTTCTGTGCAAGCCTCTTTTGCTGGCTTCAAAGGTGTTTTGGTTCTATTCTAGAGGCATCCTCTAAAGAGGAAAATGGAGGGAGTGCTCAGTACCTGGAACACCAAATGGAAAACAGATAGGAGGCCAAACATAAAGGTTTTGGGGTTTTTTTAAACATAGTGGAATTTTTTTCTGTGAGAAAAGTTCAGTTCTCTTCCCCTAAAATATAGGGAGACTCAAAATAATCATCACTAAATTACTTCTTGGAAAAGTAATTATATTTTATCTTTACTATATAATTTATTATATCTTATATTTTCTGGTTCCCCAGAGGGAAAATAAGGGGACATTTGAAACAAGAGACATCTGAAAGCAGCCTGCAAGCTGAAGTATTCTGTATCAGTTCTCCCACCAGATATTTTTTACCTGGAAACAATTTTGCATGGAGTATTTTGCTTTATGTTTCTGATTCAGAGCTATTTCTTGTGTGAAATTAAAGCCAAGCCTCTGCCTTCCAGGACACGTGCACATCACTGATTTCAATATCGCCACGATGCTGACAAAGGACAGCCCTGTCACCACCATTGCTGGCACAAAGCCCTACATGGGTGAGAACCAATGGCAGTTGCATGTTTTTGAATCACTGTTTTGTGGGCTTGGGTGGACTGATGTGGTGAGACACAGGTGGAGACATTTTTGATTAGAGTTGGGACTCTTTTCATCCTGATTCATGTCCAAAGATACATGGTTTGGAGTGAGGAGCTTCCTGGAGTGGGGATGCAGGATGGGGACAGGAGTCCCTCCCCAGAAATGCTTCAGTGCAGCTGGGGAATGTGCATGTCCCACTCCACAGGGGAGATGAAGAGATGCTTAGGCCACCTTATGCCTAGATTGAGTGAATGTGCTTATTCTGTAGCACCTTTACTATGAATGGTAGGCAACTATAACATTGGTAGGCCTGTGTCAGTTAAAAAAATGTTCTTTTTGGGCTTTGGGGGCAGAGAAGCACAGAGAGTTTCATGTGGAGAGGACTGTGGGGCTACTGGGTGGCCCTGGCCAGGAGCATGGCAGCACAGGAAGGGCTTGATCAGGTATTCTGTGTTGCTCATTTTCACTTGGGATTGCAACAAGGCAATGTTTCCCCCCTGTATTTCACAGCACCTGAAATGTTTAGCTCCACCAAACCCACCAGCTACTCCTTTGCCGTGGACTGGTGGTCGCTGGGAGTCACTGCCTACGAGCTGCTCAGAACTCGGGTATGTGTGTGGCTCCTGGCCTGCTCTGTCCTTGGACAGCTGTGGGGAGGGTTAGTGCTTTATAGCAGAGATGACACAGCCAAGCTGAATTCAAGGCTTTAGGGATTATTACAGCAGAGGAAGCAGAGATTACATATTCACCAGGATTCTTGTGATCATGGCTAAGAGCTCAGAGAAGCTGCTGCAATACAGAACAGCATGTTGGGGCAGTTCCCTGCTGCAGCTCAGGGCCTCTGGGTTGGTACAAGTGGGGCAAGGCAAACAAGCAACAGCTTCTGAAGTCTGGGCTGCAATATACTTTACTTGGAGCTTCTATCCTGCAAGGAAGAGTAAAACTTGAAAAAAAACCCCAACTTACTGCTGTTGTAACAAGACTGAGCAGTTGAAGCAAATGATGGGAAAAGCCCAGTCCCTGCCCAGTCCCAATGCCATCAGGGCTCTGCTGCTGACTTTGGCAAGGTTGGGAGCCTTGTAGATAGACAAATACATCAGTGTTTTGGAAGTGTTGTGTAAAAAAAGTGGGACAAACTTTTAAAAATTACATTATTCTAAACAAAATAATGTAATGAGAAATGTTTAAGATCTTGTGAGGCTCAGAAGCTTCTTTCAGTATGATTATGCAAAACATGGGTTTTAAAACCTCTATCATCAGTCTTTGCAGAACACATTTTGATAAACACATTTTTTCATTTGAATTTGTGTGTCTCAGTTGTGAGGGATCAGTTTAGCAGACATTGAGGAGATGTGGTTTTCTGACCTATTGAGTAACTGAAGCAATGTACCCTCCATAAACATTTTAATGTAATATTTGAGCTTTCCACCTATAATGTTAAATGAATGGCAGGACTGTGCATCGCCTTGGTTTTTGATTTGATAGCACTGTTTCTAAAGGCAGGAGCAGAAATGATGTTTTGTGCTCACTCTTGATGGCACAGCCATGGCGAGGTGGTGGCACCTGGGCGGCCCCCACACTGGGGGAGTGAAGGGAGACCTTGAGATCCACCTAGCTTTGGCACATGTCAGGCACACTGCACCTGATCTGATCTCACTATTTATATCTACTCTTCCTTAAATGTACTTTTAATACCCTCCCCCCATAATAAGGTAAAAATCTGTGAATCAAAACTTTTAAGATGGAAACACTCTGCCATTTTAAATTCTCTCTACAGGTAAAGCAGCAGAATTGTTGTAGATGGAAAATAAACAGGGAGGTGACTTCACATGACTGCAGGTGTCACTGGCTGTAACACTGCATGTTGATGCAGGAGGAGTCCCTGGTGCTCCACTGCACGGTGTGCTCCTCTGCAATGGCTCACCTGTCCCAGTGACATGACCACAGTGCAGAAGGGACTGTCATCCTGTGTCCTGAGGCCCACCTGAGGATGGTGACCCTTCCTGAGAAATCCGTTTCTGACCTGATTTTATTGTTGGGGGACGTTTGTCTCCTTTTTACTGGCATTGTCCCCAGCATGAGTGAAAAACATCTTACAGGGAGTATCAGGAGTACTCTAACGACAGCACTATGTGTAATAACCTAGTAAGATAAAGACACTGAAAAGACAAAGCGAGTTCCCACTGGTTGATAACTCTGACTTCTGGAGTTTGCTCCTGCCTGTCCTGCTGTTAAATGTCCAATTATTAGCATAGTTCTTGCTGACATTTTGTTTTTTCACCTGAGCCATGATCACACAGGGAGAAATGTCCCACAGGAGGCTGGACGGTGAGACTGTGTGAAGCTTCTGTGCTCTAACCTGACTTCCCATGGAGTCTGAAGAACAGATGAATTCAGGTGCTTGTCTTGTGGCGTTTCCCACAGAGGCCATATCACATTCGGTCCAACACTTCCACAAATGAAATCTCTCACGTGTTCAAGACAGCCACGGTGATGTACCCGGCTGCGTGGTCCCCGGACATGGTGGCACTGATCAGGAAGGTGAGGGGGCTGGGGGGTGCCCAGTGCTCCTGCCACTCGCAGCCTCTGCACTGCACAGTGGGAAGCCCTTGCAAATGGTGCCCAGGCCAGTGTCAGTGACTTTCAGAGCACAATGTGTAGTAAACGTCAGCTGCAGGAAGGTGACAGCAACGAGCAGTGCTGCATCCTGGGCTGGCAGTGGTAACAACACCTGCTGCTAAGGACATGGGCAGTCTTGGCTTCCAGAGTTCCCTCTATAAACTTTGCACTCTGGAATTAACTGACTTATAAGCAGATATTGATATATGTGTCAATAATTGTCAATATATGTGTCAATAATATGTGTCAATAATTTTAGCCCAAAAATTACATTTTTTTAATCCTCAAGAAACACTTTTTCCCAGTAATGGAAACATTTGCAAGAAGTGCTGACACTGTCATAATCCTTTATGCACCATTGAATTTTTTTTCAAGAAAGCTGTTACAAAAATTGCTTCAAAATCATTACTGGAATGATTTTGAAGCTGAAATCCCATTTGAAATGAAGCCATAGCTTCAATAAACAAGACTATGGCTTAACAGTGGCAGCAAGGCTGAGTACTTATCCCCTGCATGGCAGCACTGGCAGGAAAATTTAGGGAAGTATGTAAATAGATAGTTAATTTCAAAGAAGTGTGGGCAATGAAGTAGTACTTAATGGAGCTTTCAACTGTTTTTTGTTCCAAATAATGTATGTATGTATTCTGTCATTTCTAATGGAATAGATGATCAAACGTTTTAATGAAAAGAGGCTGTCAATTCTTTGCTGACACAGAATCATGGTGTATTTTCCAGGAAGAAAATTGCAGAATATCTCCATTTGCTGAAAATTCAATGAAGCTAATATTTCTTTAAGCCCAGCAGTAAAACAGGAATATTTCCTGCAGATGTCCTGTGTGTTGCTATGCTGGCAGTTATTTCCTGGACCACAACAGGCCACAAGCCATGGAGGCTCCCTCCTGAATAAATAATACAATGTCACAATTATTTAAATTTCCCAGTGCTCCTTTGCATCTGGTTTAACAGCAGTCTGTATTGTGTATGAAGCTAACTGTAGATCCTTCCTGGCTCAGCCATGCCCTGTGTATTTCTGTATTTACTGCGGGCCCAGGCAGAGGCTTGTCCTGATGTTGGGTTGAGTCCCCAGCTCTGCATGGGGAGTGCTGCTGGGGACAGCGCCAGGAGGGTGTGCAGGTCACCTTGCCTGTGCCCTCCCCAAAGGGTTTGGATCATCTGGTTTTCCTGCCAAGTTTTAGGAGTGCATGGTGTGAGGAGTTCATGCAATGTATAAACATTGAACAGAGACAACTTCAACCCTTTCCTTCCACACGAGTAATCCCTATAGCAATGTTTAAAAATTATGGAAATAAGCAATGTGAAGGTGCACTTTCACACTGGAATAAGAATATTACTTTAGTAGAGTGAGAAAAGAGGATGTTTTACTGATCCAGTATTAAAAGAACATAAATACCTGAGTGGAACTCCCCATTCCGAACAAATGCATATTTTTAACATTGGACAAATTGTTTAATGCCACTGTACTGCTTCATTGCCTGCTCCTACAATGGCGATAAAATACTTAAAAATGGGATTAAACAAAGGTAGAGCTTGTGAGCTTGTCACACACCCTGGTGAAGGGACTCTGAGCCAGAGCAGGAGAGGCACTGGTCCAAATGTTAGCATTGATGTGGTGTGTTCTGGCACCGTATGTCCTCAGCCATGCTCCACAGAATGTGTGCCCTGTGGGAAAGGTCTCATCTCTTCCCTTTCACTCTTGCAGTTGCTCGAGCTGAACCCCAAGAAACGTTTTTCTCAGCTGAAGGATATCCAGTCTTTCCCGTATCTGTCTGATGTGAACTGGGATGCCATTCTCCAGAAAAGAATAATGCCAGAATTCATTCCCGTGGTAAGGCCATTTGAGCTTAAAGGTTCTTCACACTGGGACATGGAAAGTTCTGACAAATTTTCACTGAAGCATCAGTGGAGGGAGACTATAGTGTGGGTGCCCCAAAACTGATCTGTCCTGTTTGTAATGTTCCCAGAATTTCTGGGTGCAGAACTGGCGTTACAGCCCGCTGGGCTGTGCATCTGTGTGGGATGGACAGTGCCTGTGAGCCCTCTTGTGCTGACCCATGCTGTGAGCAATGCTTCTCCCCACATCCAAAAACCCAGTGCATCAGGATGGGCTCAGCAGCAGCCTAGACATCACCCACCATCTAAGGGGAATTGTTTTCTCCTGTAATGCCTCCCCCAGCAAGCTCATTGTTAACAGTAAACAGCAGATACACTAGATTAGTGTTTCTGGGCCTTTTAAAATTGAATTAAAGCAGCACACAAGTAACATAACCCTTATGGAGAATAGTCAAACAACTCCAACTACTTTTCAGCAGAAGTTGGGCTGAACTATGAATATTTGTTAATTGTATATCTGCCCTTCTTCCTGAGTTTCTCTGTGATGGGTACAATTCTGTATTGCTTGAAGACAAGTTCTGCTGGGCTGTTGCACTACCCTCAGAAAGGCATAACCCAGCCAGGACACTGTCCTCACCCTCCTTGCCACTCCAAAGCAGCCAAAGGGCAAAGTAGAAGCAGGAGCACCAAAGGAACCACCTTGAAAATGGCCCCTAGCTGAAGGGACTGATAAAGTACATCAGGAGTGTAACCAGTGCTCTTGGCTGCATGCACAATTGTAGTTAGTGCATTTTTTTTACAAAATTCAGCTCCCAGATGCAGTCCAGATTATAAGAGACTCCTTAAGACAGGCTTTGATCACTTGAGGGCACCTATCTCTCCCCTTCAGAAAGGCAGACTGAACTGTGACCCAACCTTTGAACTGGAAGAAATGATCCTGGAATCCAAACCTCTTCACAAAAAGAAAAAGCGCTTGGCTAAGAAGGAGAAAGACATGAGCAAAAGCAATTCATCCCAGGTGAGAGCAAGCAAGTACAAGCATGTGGTCAATGAGGTCTTTAATTTTTCAATGATTGCAATCTAGCAAGACCACAGCAAATTTTCAACATAATTTTTTTCCCCTTGTGACCAACTTTATTTCTAAAACTCTGCCCTATCTTCCCCGTGGTGGAAGGCAGAATGCGTACGCATTGGTTTACTGCAAGAGGAGAGCCTTAATGCTGTTCTCCCCACTGCAGGGCTAAAGGTGTTCTGTGCCTAAACATATTGCCATGACACATTGAAAGTGTCCTTGCAATGTTTTTCTGTGTCAACTGTGAATTTATTCCCTCTTTTATTTTTCCATTTCAATGTGAAAGGCAAGCCACCTCCAGAAACACCTGGAAGTGCTCCAGAGGGACTTCATTGTTTTCAACAGAGAAAAGTAAGTTTTAATCCAGAGGCAGCAGAGGAGGCACTGGCCCTTGCCAAAGCCTTTGAAAGTTTTGTGGGGTCCAGGGCTGGGGGAGCTGAGAGGAGGCGTCTGTGGGGGTCCTGTTTTGGAGGAGCTTGGGGCACTCAGGGCTGGAGGAACTGTGGAGGGAGTGGCAGCTCATGCCAGGCAGTGGGGGACTCCAAGGCAGCTGTGCCTCTGTGGGGTCTTTGCACTGCCTGGGCTTTCCCTCACAGCTCAATCATCCTTTTCTATCCCCAAGGGTAAGGCCCCATCATGACAGCATCCAAGAGATCATGACAAAAAGTGGAGGCCCACACAGGGAGGACAGTCAGAACAACCTCTGAGAACAGCTCAGCCCCTTCAGGGGACCTCCTCATAGGGCTGGGGCTCACCCACCCATGCACCTTCACAATGTCGGGCCATGGACTTGTCCTCTGCTGCTGGGACCCTGCCAGTAGCCCAGGGCACAGAGGAGAGCTGGGGCACCCACTCCCTCAGCTTTCCACCCCACAGCCGGAGGGTCGTGAGCAGGGGCAGAGAGGCTGTTGGGGGCTGTCTTGCAATTGGCCACAGTTGGTTAGACTCACATCCTACTATGTTGCCTTTCCTGGGGGCAGGAATGGGACCACAAGACAACAGATAAGACAGTGTCCACCATTTTGGCTTGGCTGGCAGGTGCCACAGCCCCTTTGTGTCACCATGCAGGCAAGTGCTCAGCATGCCCAGGCTAAGCTGTGTTGTGCTGAGAGGAGCCCACAGCCTTCACTGACAGTAGTCCACAGAAAACAGCCTCCAAGCCAATGCTGTCCAGCCAGCATGACCCCAAAGCCATGCCCGGGCAGTGCTATGTGGAGCCGGTCCCTGTCAACACACAGAGGACAGGCACGGCTCTTGCCAGGCAGTCACAGCCCAGGGTGGCCAGGCCAGGCTCGGCTCAGACAGACTGCATGACAAACTGAACAGGCTTTTACAAATACTTACATCGCGCTGTTTTGCCAACACCTTTGCCTGAGCAGTACACCAGCGCCCTGACACGTGTAGCAGTGAGCACTGCATAGTGTTTCCCCAGATAGCCTGTTGCTACAACCCCCTCCAGCTCAAACACCACTCAAACGCCTCTGCTACCCCATCCCAGTTCCCTGTGGGTGCAGCTGGGCACTGCCCCTGCCAAGCAGCAGCAGCAGCAGCCTGAGGAAGAGAAGAGCCAGTCGGCAACATGAATTGTTTGAAGGAACAACTTTTTTTTTTAATAAAGTGTACAAAGTAGTAAAACTCCTTACACAAGGTGCTGTGACAGCTGTTACAGAGATGATTTGAGCTCCCCCACAGGCCTCATGATGAAACGCCAGAGCATTGGGTGGAGATGAATGTGACAGACCCACCTGTCCCTATGAGCTCAGTGCACCTGCCCTCCCCATCTGACATCCTGCCCCCGGCCAGACCCTGCCCCCTCACCTGCCTGGCCGGGTCACCCTGTGGGCCATTCCCACTGTCCCACACCACGGCATCCCACACACGTTCAACACCAATAACATTGAACTGAGCAACCTGTCCGAGCAGCATGCATACAGAGAGGAAGAGCAAAACACAACCCAACCAAACCCACAACAGTAACAACAACAGAACTTTAAGGCTATGCAAAACCAAAACGAAGCAACATCTTTAAAGCTAGGTAGCAAGTAGCATTTGTGAAACATAAGGCTTGAGGCTTATTGATTCTTCAGAACAGATCTATTTTGTTTCATTCTTCAACATCAATGTACCATTTTTCTTCCTTTGCTTGAACAGGGATTTTGTTTCCTCCTCAGCCAGGGCGTTTAGCTCAGGGAGGTGATGTTGGAGCGGCCGCCCGGGGGTGCGACAATGCGCTTGCTTGCTGAGCGCATGCCTTCATCAACCTGGGTACCTGGGACAAGAAAGTACAAAGGGAATGGGGAAAGCAAAGTTAAGAGCATCTTCTTCACAGAACTGAGCAGTCAGGCAGCCTGGAGTCTTGACAAACCCCTCCAGAGGCTATCTACTGCAACTTGCTCCCTCTTCAACTCCAGTAGCAACCCCGAGAGCTGCAGTGGCTCTGCAGATGCTTTGTGAACAGACCCACATTGCAAGAACAGCAGGATGCTGTGCTGGCCTCCATGGCCATGGGGGCCTCCACAGTCTGCCTGGCTTTTACTGCAAGGTGCAGCTCCAGCCATGTCCTTTAAGGGACACGCAGGATCTTGCCCTGCCATGATCCACTCTTGTGCTTACCGTGCTGCAGGCTACCTCTAACTGCACCCTGCCCCAGGCCAGGGACAGGGACACGTGGCCAGTGGCTCTGCTCCCTCCCAGCCCAGCCACCACATGTGTTCACCTGATAGGCTGAATCCAGACTGATGGAGATTCCTGACGGGCGGTGTCTGACGTGTGGGGGACCCCCTGGTTGACCCTGCAGGGGTGCCCCCCTTCGGGGTGGTGGTCAGGTCAAACACAGGTCCATCATACAAGCCCCGGGGCACAGCATGCATCTCTGCCATCTGTCAGCAGAGAGAAGAGGACGACACCTCTCTGAGCCCAGGATACATCCCCCAGCTCCTCAGTCCCCCTGCAGAAGGATCTCACATTGCCATGTACCATAAGTCCTGCAGCACTGAGGCCTGGCACAGCCCCACTTCCCTATAAGGTGTGCAGAGCCAGTGCAACAGGCTATCATGCAGACGGGGTTTATGCTGCACAAATGGGAGAAGGCGATTTTGGCGAATCTCTTAATTCTAAACAGCATTTCCCTCCAGACTCCTGCTGCAGCAGGACAGGATGAGGAGAGACTACCACTAATCTTGAGAAGCATCTGCCTCCACCATGGCACACCACTAACACAAAGGGCTCCCTATCCAAGCCTCAGCTATTTTGTACATTCAAAACACACCAGCAGTTTGCTGCACTGCTTACAGGGTCCAGCAAGAACAGCAAAGCAAAATCAACCAGTTATTAAGGGCAATGTGGGCTAACAACTCCTAGAATACCCATCTCCTCACCTTCCTCCTGGCTTTGATGCGCTTGTAGACATAGTCAGGGAAAGGGCTGCTGGGCAGGAATCGTCCAGTCCCCTGGGTCACATGAAGGTTGCCATCCTCCAGCATGATCTTCCCCTGGCATATGACAACCAGCGGGGCCCCACGGAGCTCCATCCCCTCAAAGATGTTGTATTCAGCCACCTGCAGCAACCCCAGGATGATGGTCAGAAGGGACAAGAGCACTGCCTGCCCACTCAGGGTGGGTCAGTCCCCACACCTCACTGCTGGAGTCCCCAGTGCAGGCAGAAGACACCTCTAACAGCCTTGCCTGCTCAGAGACCTCCTGCAGCTCACTAGTCCATCACAGTAAAAGCCCACCAGAGCTCCCAACATGAACCAGGGCCTGCTGGTCTGAGGCTCAGTATGAGGAAGAACTCCAAGAGAAGACAAAGGCAGAACCTAGGCTTGAGATAAGGCATGAACAAAGCACTGTGGCAAGGCCAGGAAAACTATTTGTGCCTGGAAGAGAAACCAAGGTAAGGAGAAATGTATATCTTTACACCTGCATAGGCCAGGGTCATGTGTCAAGAATACCCAAGCACGGTTAAAAATATCCTTGTACCTAGGGCGCATGGATATTCAACTCACAGTCACAACAGGCACTGCTTGGAGCCTGGGCTCAGTCCCTCCTCCTCAGAGCCAAGCAGGACAGCACACAGCCCCAGCAGCCAGGCAACCTTTCTACAAAACTCCTCACACACCACCCTCCAGCATTCACACAGGTGAGCAGAGGACTTACAGATTGGTGGGTTTTTGCTGTGATGATCTTTACTGCATCAGGATCCCATATAACCAGATCGCTGTCCGAGCCCACCGCTATTCTCCCTTTTCGTGGATACAGGTTGAAGATTTTGGCAGCATTAGTGCTTGTCACAGCCACAAACTGGTTTTCATCCATCTTTCCAGTGGCCTGCTCACACACAAAGAGAACCAAGTACTTCTATGGGGAAAGGGTGAGTAAGAGCCCTGGGAAGCAACATCCTCACTCCCACACAAGGCGCTGGCTGGCTGGGCCCAAGCTTCTGAGGCTCATCTAACAGCTGCCAGACAGACCAAGAACTGGGGGCAGAGTTACAACTTTTGGATATTCACCCCAAGCCTGCAACAACCACTTCTCCTGATCCAGCTTGACTTGACTCTCAAAGCCAGAAAGGGAACAAGCTGAGTGCCCAGCTCCGTGGGGCAGTAGCATGGGTGTGTGAGACAGCAACCACCTCTGCCCACTCATCCCTTCCCTGGTGGGACTCTCACCACTGCCTTGTCCCAGATGACAGACATTCGTTCCTCTATGCCATTGGTTCCTTCTGGGATCGCTGTGAAGTTGTCTTTTCCAATGGCTTTCTGTGCAGTGCTGAAGGTACAGTGAGCACTTCCTGACACCTGCAGATCACCACTGAAGAGGGGTGAAACAAATCCACTGTCAGTTATTTTGCAGTCAGACAGCAACAGAGACATGAGGGATATGGATTTCCTCTGGCCACGGGCAGCCCCTGGCTCAGTTTTTTTACTCATTTCCACAGTCCCTCAGCCCCTGGAGCAGCTGTGTCACATGGGACCTCTGCCACACTTGCTACCCACCTGAGCATGGACAGCATCCTGTACAAAAGAAAAGTCAACAGCTCAACTCCTAGGGAATAGGGTGGTCTTTGCGTCAGGCCAGAAGATACCCTTTCAAACTGAACACCATTTCTGGCAGTTTGTCAGGTCTGCTTGCTTGAAGACAGCCCTTCTGTCACACAGGGAGGAAGAGGCCTCTCTGCTCCAGGACTGTCCCCCAGTCCCACAAGCCAGCCTTGCACTGTGCACTGCCAGCTCCTGCATGCTGAGGACTAGCACAGTCCTGCCACACCCCATGAAAGCCTGCTGCAGTGGGATGGAGTGAGCTGGGACTGCCCCGAAGCAGCTCTCTGCAGGAAGCCCAGAAATGCTTCACTGAGGCCTCCTCACCCTCTGCCCAAAGGGGTACCTGGATGGATGAGATGCCCTGACCCATCCTGCTCCTAGGAGAGAGGAAGAGACAGCAAGCTGCCCACAGACAAGGCAGGGAGAGGAGCTGTCTGTAGCTCCCTGGAAGTCACCCAGCTGCTGCTCAGTCCTCAGGTAAAACTGGACAGGCAGCAGTTGGAGAGTCATTGCTGCCAGGCAAAAGGAAGTGGACCAAGGCAGGCCAGCTCCCAGCACTGTCTGCATGAGGCAAGGGGCCTCAAGCACCTGGACAGTGCAGACACAGTGACTCTCCTTGAGGCTGCAAATCTGCCCTAATCCACTGGTAATCTCTACCTTCCTCTGATAATTTCTGCCATATGTCTGATGAACGGTATAGACAGAGGCCCAGAATGATGACACGTTTCCTGCTGGAGACAAACAAGCCATCCAGCCCAGCTGGAACCTCAGTCTCCTCCTGCTGCAGCCTCACCGAAAACAGTATGGAAAATGTGTCAGGACAGACACCTATGAGCTGCAGGGACCAAGAATTGCTTGTGTCTTCTCTGAGGTCTGGGGTACATTTGAAGTAGAAGGTAAGGATTCGAAAACGAGTTCAGGAGCAGGGTTGTTAAGACCTTGCCAGTTGTTAAGACCCACAGCTATATCATACATCCAGTATGTGCTGAGGTATCTCTTGTTCATTGACCACAGCAAAATGCAGGGTGAGCTGCATACTCAGACCACAAATGCACTGCCACTTCTCTTACACCCAGACACAGCATCTCCACTCTGGCACAACCCAGGTTTATTCTAACATGTCCTGCTGGAGACACCTCTTAGTGACTGCTCATCCCATGTTCATCTTGGTAGAGATGTTTCCAGCATTACTTCAAAGGACATTTCCACTTACAACCCACTCAGTGCTAGCCATCCCCTGGCTAACAGATCAGGCAGCATGCACACAACTGGATGCACAAACACGGGCTGAGAGTGGTGTGTGGTGGACACATGGCACGCAGACAGGGCCAGGAACGCACAGTGTCCTCAGCTGCTGTACTGGCCTTGCCAGTGAGAGGATGGAGTGTAACTGTGAAAGGTCATAGCAAATTGCTGAAGGGCTTTTCCTGTTTGTCTTTGTTTTCAACAAATCCTTTCTTTACCCCCTTGCCTTCAGGATGATAAAACAACCTGCCATCCCAGCCAGATGTGCAAGAGCTGCTCCTGAAGGTCTCCTGCACTCTGCAGGCTCTGCTACTGCCCACTTGTACAGGTGTGTGGTATCTGCTTTGTATTTGACTGGGGTCCCCATCAGCCTGTGAACCCTCCAACAGTCTCCATGTTGGTGCAGCATCCTGCAGTATCCCAGTGCAGGCAACCATTCCCCACTTCTCCAGCTCGGTGAATCGTTTTTTTTTTGACAAGTCTGGTTTAGCTTGTCCTCATTTCTATGTCTTCTTCGGGGCATTTAAAATGGTTCATGACTACTGGTATTTTTCTCATCAGTGATGTTAATCCTGGTGTCCTCCCTCCACTCTCAAGGATAAACCAACATGGCTTGGAGTCAGAGCCACTTCACTGCTCAGTTCATTACATACTTATAGTGAAGTGGTTCAGGTTGGACTAACCTTTCTTCCCTATCCAGAGTCTACTTTTCCCTATCAGTACCCCAGCAGAGCTGTCACTCACCTGGCCAGGAGGGAGTTAATGTAGTCAGGAGTGGTTGGGTCTGGGCTCAGCGGCGGAGAGACCACAAATGCCGCAGCCTTTGCCCAGTTCTTGCTCCAGTAGTGTGTTCCATCAGTCCCCAGACTGGCCGTGATGGGCTCACCAAACACCACAATGCCTGAGAAGGGCACAGAAAGAACAGAGTTTTGGTGGAGCCTGGTGGCATTCTCTGCTCCTCAGCACCACCAACAGCCTGCCGTGTCCCAAGAATATCCCAACCCATGCCATCACCAGAGAGTCCCCTCCTGCTCAAGGGCACAAATCCTCATGCACCAGAATTCCCCTTCACACCTCCTGGGGCAGGGGCACAGAGCCCACCATACAGAGCTGTACACATGCCCACACTTGTGGGACATCCCTTTGCTGCAGCACCACTGACAAATGGAACTCCCAGCGACCTGAAAAGGCACCCAAGCACCTCCAGGGGGCCAGCACTTCAAAGGGAGGCCAGAGCTATATGCAGCAGCTCAACCCACGTGCATTGAACAAGTATCCTCATTGAGCCCTTCACAGCTGCAGAGAAACTGTGGGGTTTAAAGCATTGCTCCTACCTGTGCCTCACATATTGATGTTACCTGATTGACAACAGGAGGTGGCTCCATATGTCCTACTGCAGTGTCACCCTGCCCTTCACAAGTCAGGAAAACTCCTAAGCTAACTGCTCCCTAGCAGAAGCAGAAGCACTGGACAGCACTTGAAGCACAGTGCTGATCTTGGCAAAACAACCACAAGGACATGAGGACCACATAATCCAGCATCCTGGTGGCAGCAGCAGGGCTGAGTGCAGCACCAGCTGCCACTCACCTTTTTTTCTGGCTTGTGAGATGAGGTCAGCAGCACTTTTGCTCATCACTTTAGTCACGTAGAGAGGACAGTTGGTCTGGCTGGCAATAGTGATGGCCCGGAAGACAGCTTCTGCTTCCAGCTGAAAGAGAGGATGGCACACAGCTGTGGAGGAGCACTGGCCGGGCAGGGAGGAGCCCCTGTTACTCTCAGTGCACCACTGATTGCTGCAGACACCCTGTGCCCTCACTTTTACCCTTGACTCCCCCCCAGGGCAGTTTAATCAGGGAGACCTGGGGGGGAGCTTTGTCTCCCCAGGGTCTGGCTCAAAGGCTACAGTAACACAATGCCTGGCACAGGAGCACTGCCTGAACCCTGCTTGGGGACCAGCAAGAGCTGCATCTGCCATTTTTTCCACTGCCTGGTTCCAGGTCTCCTGACAGCCCAAGGAGCCCAGGGACTGCTGCCCAGCCTGCCAGCACAGCTTGCAGGCTGATGCCAGGAAGCAGGAACGTCCCCTCTCCTGTTGCACTCCCCTGCTCCAGGCTATCTCACGGCTGCAGCAGGTTTAACCACATGTCCCCTGGCAGGATGCAGGGGGCTGCAGGCTGGGAGGCTGCTTGTCATTGAGGCCTGGCCATTCTGCAGTGCAGCTGCTGCTTGCCCCAGCCTGCTGACAGCCAACCCATCTCACTGTCCTGTTGTTAGTGGAGGGTAGATTTCCACCAGGAGGGATATCTTTGGACTATTACATCAGCCTGTGCTCAGCCTGAGCTCAACCCCAGAATTCACCAAGTGTTTGCTCTACAATTTTGCTTGAGAAAGTTCAAAACAGAAGCCTTAAAAAGACACAATGATCCAGCCCCAGGGCAATGCCTGGGACCATGCTAGCCAAAATGTCCCAGGGCAGAGAAGCAGACCACTGCATCCAGACACACATGTACTCCTGTGCCTCTCAGACTTCTGCAGATCTATTTGCTGTACAGTGAAAAGAGGTTTTTCTCTTATTAAAGACTCTTTAAATAGAAATTTAATCAAGAAGCCATTTTTATCACCATACTTATGGGCTGTAGTAGTTGATAGGGTTTGACATGTGGACAGGAGCAAACAGCCATCACTGAAGTACCCCCCACAGCAGATTACAATCTGGAACAGCATCACCCTGCCCTAAGTCAACACCGTCAACTGATAGAAGAATATGTCTTTAACTCCCACTGAGGCCCCTTCAGGACAGAGAAGACCCACGGAGCCACAGACAACTCGCCTAATGCTTTGCCATCTGCCTTCAGGCCTTATCGGGCAGCAGGGTCATTTGTGCTCCACTTAACATTTTCCCAGGTAGAATATGTTCTGGAAGAAGGGCACTGCTTATTTTCGAAGGCAATGAGATCCGTATTTGGCTGAACACATAATATCTACAGATCTACAGCCTTGCACTGTTCTCACTTACCTTAAACTTTAATGGCACTTCAAGATCAAACACTTAATGTTTTATTTGCTTTGGATGAGATCTCCACTACTTATGGGACAGTTCTCAAATCTGGGCACAATCACAGCATCCCATAATTGTACCTTAGTTTGTCAACTAGTGGCAACAGGTTAGAGTCATAAAAATAAGAGGGACTCTGAGCCATTCTGTTTGATACTGAGATTCTTCCCTGTACAGGAAAATGCTTTACACTCTTGTATTTCAAAGACAGTAAGTACTGTTGACATTAGGCCATTAATTTGTTACTAGCCCAAATACAGACTACTTCCTACACTTTTAATTTATTTTTCATTTCAACTGATTTTATTTCAGCAGGCCCTGAAATACAAATCTGTCCCTGTGTTTCCCTGCTCAACTTTGCTATTGTACCAAATTCCTATTGTTTTCTTTTTTCACATGCCATGGGAAGTGAAAGCACCTCTCAGCAGGGAGTTATATGAAGGAAGCCTATCTAAAATTAGACTCAACTCATTTTAATGGACCAAACAGCAAAATCCCTGCAAGCTAAAATTAGAAGTAATCTCATTCTGACAATGATTTGTAACCAGGGAATTCCCCTTCTCTTTCCCTCCCACTCCTTCTACCAGTGGCTTCGTCCATATGACTCTGAAACACACTTTAGAGACTAAGCAGATATAAAGCAGGAAGAGGCTGGAATCTGTCAACACTTAGATGTGAACAGTGAATTCTCAGAGAAACTAAAACTTGTCATTAGATTCTTCTTAGGCTTCTCACACCTTTGGAGTCACCAATATAAGACAAATGCCCCCAGTTCAAACTCAAAGATTGCTACAAGCATGTAGATACTTTGGTTGATTAATTCCTCTCTGTGAGACTCAGAACAAGGGCTTCTGTCTCTGCTGGGCAACTCAAGTAGAACTGAGAAATGTCTGTCACAAATGTGCACCTCTCTCTTTCCTGGGCTGATGAGGAAAAAGCAATGCCTGTATAAACAGATACCCCTGGATGTACACACACTCTCCCCTGCCCTGATGCTTGCCTGGCTCCACTAAACATACAGAGCCCTAAGGTGACTGGGAAAACTCTACAATGAAGCAAGGCTGAACTGTCCTCTGCATCTTACCTCCTCAGGTCTGCTCAGCACGTGGCCTTCAGGGCCTGTTATTCCCATCTCCAACATCCTGACTTGTTCCTGGGACATCAAAAGAAGAGGGCTATTACAGGACTGAAACTATCAACCAAAAATGCAGATCCCTTCTGTGTCAAGCCCTCCCCTCAGGACCATCAACACCCTGTGTCCTGTGGGACCATCAGGCATGATGAGAGGCTGCTGTACCTCAAACGATTTGAAAGAGAACAAAGGAACATGGGGAAATGGGAGGGCAGGCACTGACTTAAAGCTCTTCAATGGAACAAGCACAATGTGGAGACAAAAAAGGGCTACAAAACTCCCCATCCTCTCCAATTCCCAGGTCTGTGTGGGAGTTCCCTATCAATTCCCAGGAATAGCCAATTAGTAATTTTGGGGAATTTTATGATTAGGCAGGGGCTAAGATAGAGATAAGCCCTGGCCAATAAAATCCCTCTGACCACTCAGTTTTCATGTGAAGGAGGCGTTCAACTCTGCACTGCGGCTCTAAGAAGTCCAAACAAAAACTGACTCTTCTAGTCTGAAAAGATGCTCAAAGAATAACCTCTTGGTTCATGCTCCTTCAACTCCCAAGAACAAGAGAGGAGGGAAAAAAAAATAGTTGCAGAGCTTAACTGAGCAATGCGTTCTGTGTCTTAATGAGAATCAAAACATTTGGACCTTCTGTCATCCAGCACCAATTACAAAACAGCAGGCCAATACACACTACCCACTCGATCACTAAACCACATCCCTCAGAATACCTGCCTTGTGAATCCAGCTTCATTAGCCACCTGTTTGCTTACAGGGGGAAAATCTCTCTAAGGCAGTTCTCAATGGCTTGTTATGTGCAAGGCAAAGGTCTCTGCCTCTCCACACTGAAGACAGCTGCAGCTGGAGCAAGTATCTTGTACTTGATGAACACTCACTTCCATTTAGGTAATTGCTAATGCACTACATGAGATTCACTTATGCACAATGTATTCACAACAGAAAGTCTTGCTGATATTGCTGCTGAACAACAAAGATATCACCTTGCACAAGATGTCCAGCTTCAGAGCCATTTTGCTAATGCCTCACACTAAATCTACCAGATACAGATTTTCAGTTCTTGCATGCCAGAAGTAGTTAGTTACCTGTGCAATTATATCCCCGTTTTCTGCATGAACTTGAGCTATGGCACCCAGCTCTGCCAGGCAGCTGAATATCTCATACAGCTAAGAGAGACAAGAAGAAATGATTACTGAGCAGGCTGCCTGTGACCCTGGCACCCCTCATGGCCCTTCCACCCATGGCCCTGGCAGCAGCAGGATCCAGTGCAGCCACATGAGGCAGAGCTCTGGCCATGCAGGGACCAACTCTCTGAAGGATGCAGTCACCAGCAGATGCTCTTGGTGATCTCCACACTAGACCTGTGCCTCCGCCTGCAGTGCAGGAGCCCAGCCAGCCCACAGCACAGCCTGGGGCATCCCTGCACAGGCAGCCAGAGTAGAGGAGAGGAGCAGCAAGGCCTGGCCACGGGCAGCAGCCACCAGCCTTATGAGCTGCCCCATATCCACCATGGCTGTAACCCCCCACTGCTCCTTGAATCAACACAACCATGGCGGTGCAGGGGGTCTCACCTCAGTGTTGGACATCTGGTACAAATCCTTGTAGGCCATGTACACCATGAAGGAGTTAATGCCTGGGGCAGGGCAGAGAGGAGAAAGAGGTGAGCTGGATAGGTTAGTCTGCCTGCTCTGGCCACCCTCCCCACCAGGTGCCCTGTGGGGCACAGCTCCTGCCGGCAGCTGTGCAAGACCTCGCAGGGGAATGGCAGGCAACGAACCTTTCTCCTGGACCAGCGTGTGCAGCTCCTGCCTGACATGGTCACTCCAGCGGGGGATGTCCACGTGCAATGCATAGTCACAGCAGGCCTTGCCATCAGCCCACTCCCGCCACCGCTCCAGCGCCTCGGCCAGGCTGCACTCGGGCTCGGGCACCACGTGATCCACTGCGGGGACACAGCACAGGAAGGGCTGGGCAGGGGCTTCCCAACCAGGCCATGCCACCGTGGCCTGGCAGCTCCACCACCCAAGGCTAGTCCCTTCAACAGCTTCAGCGCAGCTCCCAAGAGGATCCTCTCACCTTCACAACATGCCTTGGCTCCTCAAGTGCATTGATTGGCAGGGAAGAGCACAGAGCCTTTGCTTAATGGCCTCTGGCAAGGGACCAGGGGTTTTTACATGCTTCTGCTGAGAAACTGGCTGGGAGCTGAAGAGCCTTCTCTTTCTCCATCCCCATTAGCACACAGCCTCCTCCCACACTGCAACATTAATGCACCTTTAATTGCCCAGCATGGAATCGCCATACCTTGCCACAGACCATTTCACAAAATGTATTTTTTTGGCACGAAGGAAGGAAATATGGCGGGGGAGAAAAAGGAACCCAGGCCTTTATTGGAAGGATCAACACTTGCTCCTGCATCCCAAGAAACCCTGCAGTACACACAGCTGTAACCACAGCACAGGACAACACCTTGACCTCAAACCAGTGCACAGCCATAGCATCCTCCAGGGAAGGACCTCAGAATTCCCTTTCCTTTTTCATTAGCACTATTTATTTTCAAGCAGTGTAGGATGCCAACACACCACTCCATTCCTCTCCGTGTCTTCAGAGCCATCTGAGCACCACGCTGCCTTACTGTTATTTAACAGAGGAGTTATGCTATTATTCTTTTTGAGGGTCCCAGGGGAAACAGTGGCTGCAGACAAGCACTTCAGAACACAGAATCTCCCAGGGCAAGGGGTTCTACACATATCTCCTGTCCTATCACTTAATCATTGCTAAGGATCCAGAGATTCATTGCAAACCTTACTCCCAAGACTGCACTGACAGAGATCATAGAAAATATGAACACATTGTCATGGACTTTGAAAACACAGAAGACTGAGAAAAGCACACAAAAAAGAAAGAACTGGGTGATCTTGCACGAGAGCTGGGTGGTGTCATGCACAGGCCGTGCCTGCAGCACTTACTAATCATGGTGGTTCCACCAGCCAGAGCTGCTTTTGTTCCTTGGAAAAAATCATCCACAGCGGTCATTCCCTTGTATGGCATCTGGAGGCGAGTGTGGACATCAATTCCTCCAGGGATCACCATCTTCCCATTGGCTTCTATGGTTTTGACCCCTCCAGGAACAATCAGGTTGTCTCCGATCTGCCTGATGAGATCACACCAAGATACTCACACAAAGGAAAACCAGCCACAACATAACCTCTCAACAGCTCAGCCAGGGACTGCCAGGGCAGCACCCTGCCAGCAGTAGGAACACCCCATTCTGTCCTGCTCCCAGACCCAGGCTTGCCAGAGCAAAATCACTCCACTCTGCAGCAACGTGCAGGATTGTCTGGCTTGCTTACACCTATGCTGTGCTTAGTCCAGGGGTGCTGCCATCTGTTCAGCTGCTTTGCGGATGACTTGGATGGCACCTGCTGCCTGGGGCAGGCACTGGGCTGGGGCAGCTGGGGAGTAGAGTCTGATGGTGAACTCTGCAGTGTGTGGTGAGAACCTGCCTAGGACACCTCATACCATACAGGCTCACAAAACAGGCTCCGGAATGCATTTCCAGCCTAGCAGTCCTAACTGCTCACCCACGCTCACAAAACCCAACACCAGCCCTGCTTCCAAGTGAGCTACATCCCTAATCTCTCCAGTCTCCCATCCTTCTGCCCATCTTAAGTAAGGCTCAAGTCTGAGCTTACTTACAGAGAAAGATGATTTCCTCTATAATGCCACAGCTGCTAGGCCAGCTCAGGGCTTATCAGGGACTTGAAATGCTCCTCACAGCACAAAGTCCCAAGAGTGAAGGGACTCCTGGGAGCTGGGAAATAACTCAGCAAGTGCCCAGCCTGCCAGGTTCATGGCACAACCTGCAAGCTCTGGGCTCACTCTCTTCCCAAGAAGTGCACAGTTTCCCCCCTCACCCTGTCTCTTCTGTGACCCTGAAGGACAGCTTTGCTATCAGCAGGACCACACTGTAGCGAAGGCAGCTAAAATCACAAGTACCTAAAAACATCTTCTGAAAACAGGAAATCTATAGAGTTCCAGCATAAATCCAATGGTAAGCTAATACATAACTGTAGTGCTCTGGAGCCTGTCCTGTTCGAGCACAACTCAATGTATCCAGCCCTCCGGCAGGCCAAGTCACCTGAACATCAACATTCCCTTTCTCAGCCCATGTCCCCTCAACCCCTTTATGTGCCCATATATTCAACTCAGCCTTCAAATCTCTTCCTTCATAAATCCTACTTTCATCAAGTCCTTCTCAGTGTTCCTTGATAAATCAAGATTTAAAGATAGGTTCGTTTTAGTGGAAAACTTCTGAATTCCGTGGCATACTGGGGAGGTAAAAATGAGAAGGAAATTCCATTTTTTGCATTTCATTCAAGCTGAATCACTTTGCAGTTTTTTTTCCCCCTAGTGAACAAAAATTCTGTGGACAGAACTGCTCACTTTACTGTCCTCACAGCAATAAACCAGCAGCTGTTCCCACTGCTTTTATGGAGATGAATCTATCACTAAAGGCTTTTAATTGTTCACTGTATTCTTTGCAGAATTCACTTGTAAGAGCATTTAGCTTCCAAGGCAGTGAAATTCTGTAGGTGAGGCTCAGTGATTTGCCCAAGGATACTCAGAAAGTATGTGCCACAGCAACATCTGAAGATGGCTCTGATCCCTGCCTGTGTACAAGCACTTTCCAATCACAAATGGTCTTGTCCACCAGACAAAAATACAGTCACACTTCTTGAAGTATTTTTATCTGCTGCTGGACTTTTAACATATACCACCCTGGGAAGGCTGGATATTTATCTCTTACCATAGAGCAAGCAATGCCTTTACAAGTCTCTGGGCTAGGAACAAGCATGGTTCTTTCACTCCACCCAGCGTGGAGCTGGTCCCAGCACAATACCTTTGCCAAGTTTGAATGACAGCCTTTAAAGAATGGAGCTATTCCTGCAGCCCTCAGATATACACAGAGAAGCTGGGGAAACCCAGAGGTTTCCCTGCCATTCCTGAAAATTGCAAGGATACAGATGACTTGCAGCACAGCACTGTCCTTGTTAGTAATTACAAACAGGATCCTGTGTGGGGTCATTCATGCTAATACAGTTAACACAGGGCAAAACAGAATTCAAAGATAAACCTTGTTCCTGGTAAAATTAGACACAACTTGGCTGTACAATAGACATAGTATCACAATCCCACAAGCCTGACTGCAATTCAGTCACTGGAGTTCCTCTGAAAACACATCAGACAATCACATTTGTACTTACACAAACTGTGGAGGGTTGAGCCTCTGAACAGAGAGGGTTATTAAGTTTTACTGCATGGCAAGTTGGGCACAGACCACATCCACAAAAAACACCAATACCACCCAACCCAAAGCTGGTTTAAGGGGAGATGGAGAAAATAGAAATCCCATACTTACTTTATGAGGCCATCCTCCATGTAAATGTCAGCATAGAATGACTGGTCATCATTGACTATTCGTCCTCCTTTAATAAGGAGACGATCACTCTGAAAAGGAAAGAGCAGAGCAGCTGTCAGCAGCACGTAACACACATGCTTCATTCACTTTTGACTGAGGCGGTGGTTAGACACTGGAACGGGTCGCCCAGGGAGGCTATGCATGCCCCAACCCTGGTGGTATTCAAAGCCAGGTTGGTTAAGTCCTTGAGCAACCTGGTCTAGTGGGAGGTGTCCCACTAGAGGGGGTTGAGACTACATTATCTTAAAGGTCCATTCCAACCCCTTAATATATTATGATTTTATGATTTTCAGCAGGCACTCACCCACTGCTCACCTCAACCACTGATGCTGCAGAAAGGTCACTGAACCTGTGCTAACACTCCAAACAACAGAACAAGAGCAAGGATTGAAAATATCATACTCCTAAAGTTGATTCTAAGTGGGAGAGGGGGCTGCCAGAAAAACCACTGAGGCAGACTGAGCACAAGGGAGAGCCACTGGGGACACAGTAAATATGCTTCCATGAAATACAGAGAGGTCAAAAGCTTCCTATGTCAGGGCATTATGCGCATAACTCTGCAGGCACCATGAGTCACACACCAGCATTTAGAGCAAGTTTGTACTAAGGGCATGTTACTAAGGGCATGTCTTTAAAACTTATCCAGATACCACATAAAGTAAGTTGCATTAAAGAAGACAAGTTACTCTCTCCTCTGTCACCACCCTGCAAAGACCATCAACAGGACAGGCAAGCGGCTGGTAATCTGTCTGCTGTGCTTGGGATAATGCTCCTGAGGCATTTCACAGGTCTACACAAAAACCAGGAGGCACTGGACTGCACTCCAGTCTCCTGATTTACCACTTCTTCTCTTCTCCTTTCTATTGACCAAAGTGGCCAGTAGCCTTCTCTGAAGGAGCACAGCTAGACAACAGAGGAACACCCCAACCAGAACTGTGCTTATGTTCTTCCTGCATTCACGCTTTTGGACCATTCAGCTCAGCATACACTGATGGGAGAGGATAGGCACTGTCCTGTAGGAAACAGACCCTGTCCAGAGGAAGGGGGGTGGCTGAGGTCCTGCTCTTCTACCTACCTCCACCGGCACAAGTCCACACAAGCAGCTGCAAGTAGTATGGGGGCAAACCACCTGATCTCACATATGCCTGCCATGGATTCAGGTGACATAGGCTGACTGCTGTGCCAGAGAACATGTTGTCTACCTGACTGCTTAAAACACCTCCAACAATTCTTCAGCTCTTGATCACACCTTACAGTCCTCTCTGTTACCCCTGCTGCCCACAGCCCAGGTTCTGGCATGTAAATAGACTCCCGTTCCACAGTCAGAGCCTGGACAAGGGCTGACCAGAGCCTTCAGTAGGGCTCACATCTCACATCACCCTGAGATGCTCTTGCTTGGTTAATTGCTCTCCAGGAAAATGGGTTTGCTCTCCACCCATCGCCCTTGGGGCAATTTCCGAAGTATGGCCACTGTGGTGGGAATTTGCAGCTTCTTTTCTATCAAGGAAGGATGAAAAGAATACTCCTGCATTCCCGCAGCAACCAAAGCCCAGAGCCCCGCGTGCATTTTTACAGCAATCTCACCCACACGCAGCCGAGACAAAGGAACTGGGTGGGGAAAGGAGGGGAACGCCGGCGCACTCAGCCCCGCTGCGGCTCAGCGCAGGCAACAGCCCCACGGCCCTGCAGACGGCTGGCACCCCAGCCCTGAAAAGGGGGATTTACCTTCCCCGCCCAGCACAACACAGAGGGAGCCTCGCCTCCCACCACAAAAAGAGCTCAGATGAGTTGCTCCAGGTTCTCCTGCCACTCACTGTCCTCTCCAACAAGCAGACCCGGGGTTAGCCCCGGTGGGTTTGCACTGTTCCCATATCAGGGCCCACTGTGTGTCTGTATACCCACCACGGCTCTTGCCAGCCAGTGTCAGGCTGTGTCATCAGCCACTGAGCACAGGTAAAAACCCTCCTGCACCAGGAGCCAGGGGGCATGGCCAGTGGGGGAGCAGCCAGTGCCCAAGCCCCGACCAGTGCCCAGCACAGCCTCTGGGCCGAAGGGCGCCGAAGCAGCCGCAGCACGAGATGATGCACTGACCACTGGCACTAACCTGCCAGGCCCACTGGCCTGACCTCCACTGCTGACAGTGCCTCCAAAGCGCTTGGGCAGCAGCGACAGCTCATCTGCTACCAGTGTGGTGCTTTCTGTGAGGATCCATTTCTGCAAGCAGAAGGGATGCCTACGAGGCCAAGCCTGGAGCTTTCCCTCCAGCACAGCTCTGCCAAAACCTGCTGGATTCATCACCAACCCTCAACACCTCTCCATGCTGGTAAACCTTTACTCAGAACTCTCCCTTGTCTTTCTGCCTGTTTATATCTGAGATCAAGCTTTCAAACCCATTACCCATTCCTTCACGCCCACACTCTGCTCCAGATACCCTTAAGCCTCATCTGGTCATTCTGAGATCCCAAAGTATCAGGTGGTCTCTTAATATTCTTCAGAGTGATGCTGCAGAAAGGAAGGCAGCACTTCCAGAAGTCTACTGAACCCAGCCAAGAACAGTGCTCACCTCATTTACAAAGCACAAGGGCATAATTAGAGAAGCACAGAAGCAGGTGTATGGTTTTACTGCTTTTTCCCTTGTAAAAGCAGAGACACTAATTGCAGTGGTGTTTCATCAGAAGCTCATGTTTCCTCCTTACTAATGTACAACACAACAGGATGGAAGAACCCCTGGCTAGCGTCATAGATAGATAGTTAGCTGCCAGCTACACTGTGATTCCCTATGGTTTGTGGCTTAGAAATCATATACTGATAGCTACCCATTTACCAAAATCTGCCTAGTAAGTAACTGAGGCCTTCTTCCCCCCATGTACCTGACACCCCATACTGGCCAACACCATACAGACCTCCTTGTTTTTGGAGGTGGCAGAGACATCAGAGAGATGATGTTTATGGGCTCTGGCAGAAGAATTGGGGTGGGCATGGCTCACACGAAGAAAATATATGGGATCTCCAGTCTACCTGGCCTAGGAAAGGTTTTTATGACAAAAGCACAAAGACTGATTAATTTTGATTCAACCAACAGTTCTGTTAACCGGCATTTTGTGAAATCAGGACAAGATTTTGGTCTTCCACCTCTCTTTCTGCAGAAAAACATACTGTGGACAGCAAGACGAGAAATACTTTGATTACCTTTCCAAGCAGCCAAAGAAAAGGAACCAATAAAAAGTCTCTCAACAGACACACAAGATCTGAAATTACTATTCTCCTGAGCTGGGCACCCTAGCATCAGCACATATGTGAAAAGTAGTAACATGTTTAGTGGTCTCTGATGTATGATGCACAACACGAGACAGTGAAGAGCAACACATCCAACACAACCAAGCTGATGGAGCCATCACTGAGAAAGCCAAAGCCTTGGCTAACCTCCCCTCCCCGTGTTTCCTCCACTGTGCAACTGACAGACACACCTGTACCTCCCAGCCTTCCATCAATGACTACGGTCTTGCCTGTCACACTGTCACACAGCTTTTGACCAGGCTTTTACAATTCATATTGGGAATAATTTGCACAGAAATTTATCTCACACTAATACATGCACCACTCACTCGTGCTGCTGGCCTCTCCACTAAAATGGCTGTCCTAGAAAGATGAGAAACTGCTGTGAACAGATACAATAGGCAAACTGTGGTTTTTCAGAAAACTGGCAGAAACCAATGACAAATACTGACTGCAGCACTGTTGAGTACAAAAGGAATCAGGAGGAAGTGTTTCTGCACCTCCAAAAACACACTAGGCAGTTGAAACAATAGCTATTGGGAAGCACGAATACCCAGTTTTCCAATACATCCTTCATGAAAGCCCAACCTGTCCACTGCTTGGGAGACACAAGTGAGGAAGGCACTGCTCTTCTTGCTTATGAGCTCTGTCCCTGGTTCAGTGCTACCAGCTCTGAGATCTCTGGGTGAGTTACCTGCCAGGGGAAGTGGCTTCTGTTAGTCTCTGTATACTCTTGTGCTCCAGACCTCCTCCACCTTGAATATAATGCTTTAGATGCTTTAAAGATAATGACACTCTCAAACCTCCCTCCATAAAAAAAACACAGCTTAGGTGACAATCTGCCATCCCCATCAGCTGCTACATGTACTGACATGTAAGAAGATTCTGGGGCAGAAATCTAGAAAGGAGGAATAAATAATGCCAACAGTGCCTGGGGGGAACAATTGGTGGAAAAGGACAGAACCAACTTTCTTCTCGGGGAGTGAGCTGAGTTTTTATTTCTGCCACTCCATTAAAACAGAGGAGGCCACCCACCATCTGACTTCACTTCATTGCCTTCCCTGAGTCCCCATGTCATTTAGGCAGAATTCCATGGCCATTTCTTCCACTCCAGCCAGAATATGATAATGCTGCAGAACAGGGCCAGTGAGTTATGGAGGGTCATCCTCAAGCTGTAGAAGTCAGAGCAGAGAGCTACCTATAATATCAGTGACACAGACACCATATGCCTGCAGCATTTTCAGCTTCAGCCAAAAAAAAAAAAAAAAAGAAAAGGATTTAATAGGGATAAATCAAACAGCTTGGAAGATTTTGTAACCACTGAGGGGAAAGAGCTGCCACTGGATCCCAGAGGAGCAGGTACAAGCCCTGCATATTGATAAAGTGTATCATAATGAAAAAGCCTCAGAGAATGGGAGAAATTCCACCTGCAGCAGCAATCGGTGTGTCTCCATGGTGGTCTAAGGATACAGAAAAGACAAGATGTGTAAAGCCATAATATTGCTTGTGAAAGCATCTGAATCTAGGCTGACAAAGGAATTTATCCTTACAGTTGTCAAGATCTTAGTGCTTCTTTGAGAGCATTTTGTTCACATTTGTACATGCAAAAGAATAATGGAAATCAAGTGCTTTGCTCTTCCTTTTTCTTCAGAGGGACAAAAGTGTCCTCAGTAGAAAAATCAGGAGCTACAATGAAGCCAGCGAAAAGCCAGCAAGATGAAAGACCAGACTGCCTTGCCAGGAGCAAGCCCTCCTGCGGTCTCCGCAGGGCGAGCCGTGGAGCAGAGCTGCCAGGGCAGAGATCAGAGCAGGAAAGCCCCAGGGGGAGCGGTACGGCAGGGTATCGGTGGGACCGGAGCTCCCGCAGCTTCAGGGTGAACCCGCCGGCCGCCGCCTCTCCCGGGCGGGTCCCTGAGCGCTGCAGCGGCACCGCCGCACCTGATACGGCGAAGAGCTGCTCGGCGGAGACACCGAGCTGGGGAGCGCCGTGCGGGAGGCCGGGGCAGCCGCCCGCTCCCTCCGGCCCC
>WEIU01010807.1:192500-205144 GCA_013389925.1 Aegithalos caudatus | reverse complement strand
CGGGCCCGACGTGAGGCTGAGGGCCGGTGGGACCTGGGTGGGTGGCGCTCGCGCGGACTCGGGGTCGGTGCTCCGGTGTGCGTCGGGCCTGGCGCTGCTGTCTGGGTTGCTGCCACCGGCCGCCTATCCCGGGACGCTCCAGCCGTGAGGACGGAGCGGACACACGGGAGCGCCTCGCTGCTGACCGTGCGCGGCGCTCGGCAGATGGGCTGTACCGGACGCACCGGCAGCAGCCCCGACAGTCGCGTGTCAGTTTTCCCCCGCCGGTACGTGGTGCAGCCCACAAACCAGCGTTTGCTCGCAAGCCCGCGCCCGTACCTCGTTTTGCTTGGGCCGTGGTCCCTACAGAGGCACTGCGGTTAGGTGGTCACTACAGCCAGACACAAGCGATGTTCCCTGCACAGAGGCTGCGCTGCTCCCAAATGCGAGCACGTGTGTTCCTGACTGTCCGCGCAAACAAGCTCCGTGTGTTGGCTAGTTTAAGGTGTTGCTTTGAGAGCTCCATTGCAACTTCATTTCAAAAGTACTGGAGGCCCGAAGAACAGACGGACAGCCAAGAATGGGTCTTACAAATGCTAATAGCTGTATAACAGTAGTAGCTTGTGCAATCTATTGGGAGCACCAAAACTGGAGCTTTGGCTAAAATCCTTTTGCCAAATGCTCATTTCTTTATCTAGAACAAGCGTACATGATACCTGGGCTCTACATCCTGTTAAGTGATCTCTCACACCACATTTTTGTGTTAAGAGATGTTGTCAGTCATGCTTTTTCCAACCTTTTCTGCAAAAACAAAATAGTGCCATTGTCTCTGCCAGTCCTCTGAGAACTAGTGGTTCTTAAGGAAAATCCTTGTGGAGCCTGTCCCATCATGGAGAAAAATGACTCTGTGATTAAGCCTGGAGAGGCAGTCTGGGGGCACTGGCTGACAGAGGCTTGAGGCTGTGTGGGAGGAAATGGTTTGGGATCATTTCCCTCCTTTTGCCTGCTGGGAAGCAGTCTGCTTTTATAACTGGACTTGTACCAGTGTCATTAACTGAGTCCGTTTTTTCTCCATTTAAGTGAAATAATCTACAGTAACTTGAATTTTTGACTAACTATTCAGGTCCAAAGCGTTAGGAGAAGACAGGATGCATTAAATATAAAAAGACTGTGTCTACAAACTTGGAAGTTAAACTTAAAAGCATTATGTTACACAGCACAGTGAAATAATGGTCAGTGTCTGCCCTTACTTTCTCTAAAGCAGCACTAGAGAGGGTTGCATTTGGTTGTTCTTGGGCTCTTACATGAACTTTAATATGCAGCTGCCCCAGCATTGTGGCTTCATGATGCTCGGCACCATGAGTGTCATGCCTGCACCAGAGCCCCGGTGCCACCTGACTAGAATATGCCAGGAGAAGAGCCCAGCACTGTCACGATTTGGGTTCAGGGCAGCAGGAGTGGCTGGCAGCTAAGAAGGAAGTATCCCTTCAAATAGTCAGAACACAGTTTGTTCTGGAGTTTTTTTCTACTCCTATTGTCCTGGCAAATGCTCTTCCTCTGTTACCAGATGCTTAGCAGCAAGACCACCAGTACTGGCCAAGCAAATGCACACAAAGTGGCTGCCCACCAGGTCTTTACCTTCCTAAGGGACTGCCTTAGCATAAAGGAATTTATCCTTCTCCTGCTGCAAGTGGGATCTGCTGAGTAGAAAATTAAACCCCCTCTCAGACAGCTTCTTCCCCCAGTGAGTGGGATGTGCTGATCGGTTGGCAGGTTTCACACAGCAAGCTGAGCCCCTGCCTCCTCGGGGCCAAGCAACAGCATGTGAGGAGTGAGCCTCTCCCAGGAGGAACAGCCTGCCCGTGCACTGCAGGCTGCCCTGTGCCTGTGTGCACTAACCACAGTGGAGTTAGAGTGAACCCCTTGTTTTGACCGGGACATCACTGTATGGCTGTGCAACTTTATGGGGAATTAAAATTTTCGGAACAGGGCCTGACCTTTGTCTGATTCTGCAAACATACAAATGTTTCAGCATTGTACTTTAATAGCAATATTTATTTAAATCCAGATTCCAATGTTTATCTATCCTAGTGCCGTGCTGCGTAGATGGTTGCACTGAAATTATCTGCACAAGTAAGGACTACGGGGATCTTCTGGGAAGTGAAGGCTATAAAATCTGACTTTTAATGAAAATCATTCCCTGTATAAAAGACAGTTCTTGATTTTTACTTTTCAAAATGTTATTCATTTTTAAGATCTTTTTTGTTAGGTGTTGTAAGGCTACTAGTTCAAGAATACCATGAAAATTGAAGTTTGTGTTCACTATGTTTTCATTGCAAAAGTGGTTGCTTTTGAGCCCAGCAGAAGGCATTATTTATATTTCTGTATATGTATGTCTTGGATCTGACGTGCAGCTTTTAATTATACAATGACAAAATGTCTACCCCCTGTAGTTAAGTAAATTTTCTTTAAATCACATGTTTATATTCTCATGGACAAAAATGTTTGTCAGGCAAACAGTCATGAGTGGTGCAGCTTCAAACCCTGCTGGCAAACCAGCTCTCCTCTCACTTCTCTGTACAAAGTAGATTGAAGATAGAGATCAGGGAGCGGATCCAGTGGGAAGGCTGTTTCCCCTACCTGAGCCCAGGGAGGATGGAGATAATAGGCATGTGAGCTCATGTGCTTTGTGCTGCCACAGGACCCACCAGAGCCAACCATCAGTCTTTCAAGGATTTTCCTTGGCTCGAGGGCTGGGTTCACATCCTGACCCCAGAACAGAAGTGCTGGTCCTCATGGGTCAGGAATCTGACCTGAGCCTGCCAGATGGATACCGCTGGTTTTATCAGGAATAGGAATAGGCTGCTCTTCTGATCTAGGGAACAGCATTTATTTTATGGGAAGTTCTGTTGTGGCGAGCTTCTAATTGATGTCTTTCTAGTTGAGTAAGAACTGTGTAAGGCACACGGAGAAATGGAAATCAGTCATGTTACGAGGTGAGCTGTGGACCTGATATTTCTGTCTGAGAGATTTTAGCCTGCTAGCAGCTGCTAACCTTTTTCCCAAGGGAAAAGTTCTCAAGAAAGCTTATTCTCAAAACAATTTTGGTAAACAACTATTCTTTCTCAAAACAATATTCTCAAGCTGATGTTTTACTGTCTCTCTAGTTTAACCAGTGGGATTAGAGAGGTGTTATTCTTATTCACCAATCATGTTAAGTCTGTATTGGAACACCTTATAAAATGCAGTAAGAATTAGACAATAAAGCTTTTTTCTATGCTCTTTTTCCTCCTGAAATATTTGGAGTCTCTCATCTTTATGTCCAACAGTGACAGTGAGCCGCACTGGTTATGAATGGGAGAACGGTGCAGCCTTCTAGGAAGTGGTCTTTAAGCAAATCCCTTTCTGCTAAAGGATTAATTAATAGGATGGGACATAATCACCCTGTCTGGGGTGTGCGTTTTCATGTTATGTGCTCTCAAAACCCCAGCGCTGATTTTCTTTGTCCTCATTGGCTGCTGCCAGAGCACCGGCTGGGGTTCCCGTCGGAGCCTGTGCGAGGAATCGCAGGCTCTAAACACCAACAGCCCAAGCCTCAGAGTATCCAGTGAGAGGCACAACATGTCGTGTAACTTTCTCAAGCATTTTCTCCATGAGGCTGTCAAATTTACTGGAATCTTTTAAATGTTTGAAGAGGAATTTACATTGCCAACTGAATCATTCAAATAGCAAGGTTCTTGACAGAGAAGTCAAATTAGGTCATCTTGCTTGCCACTGCTAAGGCCCTGTTGTCCTCCAATGGGTATTTTCTGATGACTTTGCTAATTCATTTTCCATTTGTCAGGGCAGTGGTCAGTTTCGTAATTGGAAAAACTCTACATCTTCTGCTGGCAAACTTCTGTGCTGGTTCCCAGCTCCCAGATGCTTTGTGTAACATCATTCTATCTGTAATAAAAATAGAGAATGGTTTAAAAGAGTGAAACATCCCAGATTGTGACATGCCATTCACATAAGGCTGCTTGTATCACTGGAAGTTGCTCATTACACCAGGAAGCAGGCTCCATAGCTGTGACTACAATGCTCATTAGACGCAGATAATATTGTGTTATTTGAAGGAAATAGACTATTGACATTTGGTGGGATTTGACCCCTTCCTTCATCAATGCTGGCACGCTTGAGCCATGTCCTGTGAGTGAGGACATTTCCTTCCTTGATGTCAGATCCATACAGAATGGTTTTACACTGATTTTTCCTGTGGGTCTGGAGGCAGCAGATCTTTGATTGCATGTGAAAAGGATGTGATGTAACAACTGCATAATATTATGAGCAGGATAAATGCACATAAGCATTCGTAGCTTGTTTGCTTCTAAGTTCTGTGGGTTCAGCTGGAGAAGCAGCAGGATAGGGGTAGTTGCGGGTTAACACTGTTTTCTTCTGATTCCTACAGGATTTGATAAAACTGCATCCTTTTATTACATGCATGATAAGCTGCAATGATGAAGTAAGTCCTAGTCGTCGTTTCATGCAAAGTTAGAGCTGCCTTCTCATACTTGGCAGTCATGATTTACTAGTGTGTCCTGTTTTTGGAGGCTGCCAGATAAACAGGATTTGTTCTACTATCATTCCTGCAGCAACGTCACTACAGCCCCCAGCACTGCCTTTCACGTGCCTCAGGGAAAGTCAGGCTAAGTACAAATGCAGAAGAAACAGTGAAAGAGCCAAGAAACTTTGATTGTCCCACTTGCATTCAGAAGCAGAGGTCAGAGATGGGTGGGCTCTTTTGTTCACCCAGAAATGGCATGTTTATGAAGGTGACTGATGAGCCTGCTATCTCAATCGGGGGGGGCCAGTGTCTGATGCCTCCAACACCACACTCCAGTTTCTAAACTTTCAGAAATAGGCTTGTTAGAAGATGAGACAGACCTTTGTGATCCTCCAGGCTGCTCTGCATATCAGCCCCTGCAGAACTGCTGTGTGCAGGGTGTTGTCCTTGGTGAAATCCTTTACCAAAGCCAAACCATAGCAGAGTCAGAAAGGCAAAGCATTTGATTCTGTCAAAAGCTTGTTCAGTATTTCATGCCAAAACCACAGGAAGAGTAGGTTAATAGTGTGGTAATTTCTACTGCAGAATGCTATTGTATTGTTGGAGGGAGTAATTTCAAGCAACATACAGCCTGACTTCAGCATACTGTCAGTCTGTCAAACTAACAGAGACCACAAATCTGATAAGCAGCTGGAAGTTATAATCTGTGCTGGGTTATTCCAAGAATATTTCTCAAATGCAGTAATGCTTTTTGCTCCCAGATTTGTTTAGTGCTGAGCAAAACCCTATGGAAAATTCCAGTGTTTCAACACATGGGGTATGTTTTCCCTCTTGAAATGAGCTGCTAGTCAAAATGTTAAGAAATAGTACTTGTAAAAAAAGAGTTCTGAAATTTTTTTTTGTGGGTAATCTGGACTTTCCTTCTCCCTCATCAGGTGCTCCAAGGAAGGATTGCTATCTTCTCAGTGTCGAAGGATGCCTGTGGCACTGCAGGCTTTGCAGTCAGATGCAAACTGAGTCATTCAATTATGAAGTTGTTGGGGACAAAAGGCACCAAAGATAAGTAATCTTTTCAAGGGAGGGTCAGAAGAACAGATCCGGCATCAGTATGAAACCCCAAATATTCCAACCTGGCTAGAATCTGCTGGACCCACCTGAACTAACAAGGAGCAATGGGTGGTGTGACCCTGGAGGTTCTGCACATCAGGTGAGCTCCAGCCACATTCTATGAAGATGAACCAACCCAGAGATACAACTCCATATTTCTAGGAACAGGCAAGTGAACTTGTACATATCTTCTGTTGTTTACATGCCAATGGGTACCTTCAGGATCACAGTTTCAGGAATGGTGAGATTTTAGCCTCTCTAACAGCTGTCTGGCTTGGTGTGGTGTGGACCGTTAGGGCCTGGATGAGATGGATTTATGTAAGAAAATATGCATTCTGTATAAGTTTGAAGTCCAGAATATTCTGCCAGATGCGCGCCACCAGATTCACTTCAAGAGCAGTCAGCCCACTTCCTTTCAGTTCATGTTCTGCCTCTCAAAATCAGTCTCTTTCCACCTAGTCTCGTTCCCTGCTTCTTGTATGGCATCATCTGGCTTCTTCCCTATGCTCTGAAGCCTGGCTTGGATGGTCTCACTCTGTGTTTGCCCTCTGTTGTGATGGCAAATGCTGACTTGCTTCCAAGTGTATCTGCTCTTGTGATTCCCTCTCATTCCAGCTTATCTCAGGGATCACCAGCTACTCTCTTCTGTGCCTGCTTTTATTCCCAGAAATGACTTGGAGGACTAAGATGAGATTTCCTTGTTTCCGTGGTGTTACACTTGACCTAATCAACCATTGTAGACCTAGTGTCCTTGCCTTCAACCTCTCTCTCCTTCAACCTGTGGCTTCAGGGGACTACATTGATGCAAAACCAGGTGGTGTATCTAGAGATAATTAGAGATTATGTGCCAGTGATTACAAGTCTATAATGAGTAATTAGATGTCAGCAGAGTAGAATTACAGTGGATTTAAAGGTACTGTGTTTTCTTGTTTGTTTTTATGGTTCCTTGTGACTGTGAGGAAGCAAGCAGTCAAATATACTTTGGCCAGGCTGGTAAAGGAGTTGCCATTTGTGCATTTTTTTGCATGGTCCTCCACACCCTGGTATAATGAAGGAAAGAAGCTAAGTACTGCAGGAACCAGGCAGTGACCGAAGATCCTGGTCTGCTTGCCTGTCAGTCCATTTGCTGCTGCTTTGGAGGAAAACCATATTCTGTAAACTGGAGTGACTGATGCCATGCAGGAGCTAGAACCTGTGCTTGCCATGGCTGGGACTACCTCTTAGCTGATCTAGTTATGTTAGAAATTGTGTTGTCTGTATTCACTATCTCACCAAATTTTCCTTTGAAATCACTGTAAAGTTGTGCTACCATTAAGGACTGGTGGGCTAGCCTTTCCACATAGATGTTAAAACAGATAAAAATAGTAATGTCCATCTATGTTGCTCACTAAGTATGTCCTAGGGAAAAACAAGCACAGCTTACAGTCTTCCTTTTTCAGGGAATAGAAGAAAAATGCTTCTGTACTAGCAAAATCCATCACCCAAACACAGCCTGCCCTCCACTCCTTTGTAGGACCACTCTTCTGCAAGCAGTCTTGGAATTGGTTGTTCCCTCAACTCTTTTTCAGCTGCTCATGTGAAACCCAAAACTGTCTGAAGTCCAGATCTCAGCTGCATCAAATACACCTGGAAGAAATCACATGAAAAAGGGGGACAATCCCAGATAAAGCCTGCTACGTCAAGGTTAATGTCATCCTGTGACAGACCCAAAGTTTGAGAAGAGTGGGTTATGCCAGTTTCAGACCACCCCTCATTGCTATTTTCCAGGGAAATCTTCACCTTACCTTATGGGATTACTGTGTTGCACAGACATTAATTAAAACTGAGGTTTTGTCTGTATGCTCATACCCTTTGTTTTGCTCCTTGCTTTTCCTAACTTCCTAACTTCTGGCTTGGTTCTTTCATCTCAGCTGCTTTTTACTTCTAAACCAGTGGACTATGAGTGCCACACCTTGGGCAGACAGTGGTGGAAAGAGCTGAGATGACTCATCAGACTGCAGGTTATCTAATAGGGAATTGTGCACCACAAAATTAATTGTGCTGAGTGTCACTACTTTTATGAATTTTACTAAGTATAAAAAAATAAATACCAAAGGAGAGACAGTGAACAGATAGAGAGCCAGATGCTTTCTTGGTGGAGAGGCTGGAACCCAAGGTCAAATTGCAGCATTTTGTTGTTGGTCCTTTCCAGAACATGGGTGAGCTATCAGCATCAATTGATGTGAAGTTTCAAAGCACAGTAAGGTGTTTTGGATTGGGAAATTGTGAAAGGCAGTTTGTTAGTCATTTCCCTATGAAAGCATACAAATGTTGTATCTGTTATGATAAGCTTTGAATGCCTGAGACTGAACTCAGTCTACACCCCGGATTTGCTAATGCCTTACCTGTAATGCAGCTTTTATGCATCCATAAAACATATATAATTTTAAGAATTTGAGACCCATAATTGCCAAATGAACCTAAAGTGAAGCTGTGCGAAGCTAAAATCCTTTTCCGTTTCCCTGTACTTATTCCATTGCTATGGAGTAAGATATTTTTCTTGGTAGAACATGGCAGGTTACTTTTGCATTATGGCCTTTCTGATTCACTGTTAGTGATTTACCTTTCTATTATACATTGAGTAAGAATTAGACAACTGTGTGTGTCACCCACACATGTGTGCGTCACCCACACATGTGTGCAGGTTAGGTACAGGTTGAACAGTGTTAGGTACCATATCCGTGGTTTGTTCTTACAGGTTTAGACTAAGTGGCTGTCAGAATATTCAAATCCTTCATTCAGTAACTAGGCTAGCTGATAAAAATCCAAGTAAAAGATACCACAGTAACCTCTGGAAGTTTCTGTGCTGAGAATGTAAAAAGAGAGGCTTGTCTTTCCTTCCAAGCTGGAATGCCCCTATCAGTTAAGCAATTTTAACTACTGGCTGGCTTACCAGGGCTTAAAGAAGGATCTTGGGGGAACTGGCCACTTTAAAAGTTCTCTGTTTCATATAGAAAGAAACCCAAACTTCTGTAGATTTTTACTATAATACTTGGTTGATTTTGCTGTTCTTACCTCTTCTTAATTCTCAGAGTGTGAGTTGGTTCTGGATGAAAAGGTTTGCACAGAGGGCTTTCCCAGCATCACCTCTGGAACTTCTAATGCCACAGGGGGTCTGACCTCCAGCTCACACAGGTGCCCACTCCTCTCCTCTGGCTTGTCTTATAGACATGTAATATATATATGCATTAATCCTGTTAAGGAGTGTGTACCTTTTCTGTAATTTTTCTGTACTTTGTTTGAAATTTGCTTAGTAATAGTTTCTAATGCATTCAAGTTTTTCCTTTGAGTATTACTAGCCCTTTCCACAACAATAAGGAAAGGACTAGAGAGGTTCAGATTTTCCTGACAGAGTTCTAACAAGGGCAGCTATGGAACAACCCAAAGTCGAGTGCTGGAGACAGTGCAGGCATCAGTGAGTGGTCTGCAACTGAGGAAGCCTTGCTGGGAACACGGCAAGGAAAGCCCTAAAGCATGCTGACTGAGAGAATTACTGGGGTTCTAAGATACTGTGGTCTTTTGCTGATTTCAGCTGGGGTACAGTTAATTTTCTTCACAGTGGCTAGTACATGGCAATGTTTTGGATTTGTGCTGTGCACAGAGTTGATAATATAGAAACATTTTTGTTATTGCTGAACACCATTTACATGGAGCTGAAGCCTTTCCTGCTTTTTGTATGGCCACAATGGCAAGGAAGTTGGGAGTGCATGGGAGGCTGGGAGGAGACTCAGGCAGGACAGGTGACCTGAACTGACTAAAGGGATATTCCATACTAGATGACATCATGCTCAGTATCTAACATGGGGGGAAGAAGGAGGAGGAAGGCAGGACATTTGGAACGATGGCATTTGTCTTCCAAAGTAACCATTGCATGGGATGGGGCACCACTATCTTGGAGGTGGCTAAACACCTGCCTGCTGTTGAGAAACAGTGAATTAATTCCTTGGTTTGTTTTGCTTGTGTGTGCAGCTTTTGCTTTACCTATTAAAGTGTCTTTATCTCAACCCATGAGTTCTCTGTCTTTTACCCTTCTGATCCTCTTTCCAGTCCTGCTGGTAGAGAAGTGAGCAAGCAGCTGCTTGGTACTTTGTTTCTGGCTGGAGTTAAACCATGACAGATTCTCATCCTGAAAAACGGTTTCACACATTCTACACTGATGACTAATGAAATTTTTGTAGTTTAGAATATTTATCTGGATTTAAATTATGGAGAATATCACAGCTTGCAAACCCAGGACCTAAAATATAACTGCATCCAGTACTACTTGTCATAATGATCCTGTAGAATTTCCTTAGTTTCCATTCATAAAAATCTATTTTAGATGACTAATGAAAACAGACTTATTTTCCTGTGTGCTGAGCACTTCCAAATCTGCCATTTTCCCACCTTCTTTTTCAGTGTAGTCTCTCCATTAGTCCTAAAAAACATCCACTTGTATTCTCTGCATGCCTGGACAAGAGTTCAGATCACTAATTTGGAAACTGTTGCTGAAATATGTTGTCTTCTGCCAGGTCTCAGACCTCCTTTGTGTGTCTCCAGGAAGTGAAGCTCATTATGTTTCCGTGGGACCATGCAAAGCAGAATAATAATCTTGTTTTGTAAAGTATGTTTTGTGTCACATTAACATGACTTAACTTCTGGGATGGTTGAAAACATACAAAGAATGTACAAATAAAAGTATTCCAGTTCCATTCAAATCTCTGAATGCACATAACTATGGCTATTGTAATGAAATCAGAATTAATGAGTCACTGATCCTTACTGCAGAAGGATCTTGCTGGAGATGATCCTTACCGTGTTTTTAATCACAGTTTTTATTAAAGGAAATGGTCTCCTCAAGACCAGAGTACTTAAAGCACTTGAGAGTCAGCAGCTGATATCGTAGCACACAAAGGAGTTTGTCTCGCTCACTTGGGACTCAAAACTTTACTGAGTGGGTTTGTTTCTCTGATTGTGTCATACGTGGCTCAAATATGGGTGTTTTTCCTGTGTCTGAGGCAGTTGGGGAATTTGGGCAATTTATAGCATTAGGTTAATTTCTGCATTTTTCAAGGTAGGTTGGTGTATTATAAAGCCAGAAGTAAACCAAAGAGTTATCATTAATTTAGGTATGACAGGAAGCAGGGTTGGTGACAAGGTCTCAGTTAGGGCTCTGGATTCAAAGCCTTGCTGGCTCTAGCCAGGCGCTCTAGGTTCATCAATGCCAAAGTTCTTTTCTCTCCCAGTCATTATCATGTAGCTAGGTCTGGAAACGACAAATGACACAGGCTCAGGCTGACAGTGTGGATTAATATTATTAGGGTTAGGAATCTGGAATAAAAGAGCTGTTGACCTTAGTTTATAGATGGCCCTTTTTTGGATCATATATACATGGCCCATGACAGTGGGGTCACTTGCTTGGTTGCTGATTGCTTTTAGTTCTTTGAGCCAGGGCTCAAAGGTACCAGTTGACTGTAGTGCTAGTTTTGTGGGCTCTATACATCTCACTATATGGTTTGTTATATAACTGACTGGGACAAAATAAGGCACAAAGGAGTAGGAATAGTGTTTTCATCTGCTCCAAGGTCAGAACTCAGTAAGATGGGACCATACTGGGATTAGTATTATGCTCAGTGTTGAGGTTTGTATTTGGAGGTGCTGAAGATTTGTTACGAGTTCTTGGAGGCTCCCTCTTTATATTGAGAAATGTGACCTGCTGACAGCCAATCCATCCCCGAGGGAGTGCCTGGTGTGGAGGAGCCTGTTTCATGCAGCTGGGGTCCTGCCTGTGAGTGAACGTCAAGCCCACCAGAGGTGTCGCAGTTTCAAGATCTGCAGTGGACCAGAACTTCATGCAGCATTTGAAGATACAAATGAGCAAGACAGTGGTACAGTGACATTTTCCAATCTCCATGCTTTCCCTAGTTATCCCTAAAATGGCATTCAGTTGTTGAGCACTGACCTGCAAGATCCCTCCCTTGGCAGAAGTGCCTCTCACAAATGGTAAATGTTAGTCTATAATTAGGGAGTCTGTAATCCATAGATTAGTGGCTCCATGCTCTAAAGTCTCCATCTGTTGTACACACTGAAATCATTATATCTCTAGTCTCAGTCCTGTTTCAGGCTTCTAAAATGGTTTTCACAGGATTTTCTTTGTTGTGCAAAGCAGCTTGTTCATGGCTGTCACTTGCTGTCCAGGCACTGGAGCAGATGTAGCACAATGACCTCTTGTCAGTGTAGCACAAGCTATGGGATGCATCTCTGCCCAAGCAGGAACAGGGCTTTGAAATGTATACTTTGGTCATGTTCAGACTTAGCCCCGCCTCAACACAAAGCAGATGGCACATTGCCACATTATTAGGGCTTTTACTATGTTTAGACAATATCCCAAACAATGGAAAATTGTTGCCATCCAAAGGGGCTAGAGAAACAAGCCAGAGACCTGTTAATGTATGGCCAGACTTCACTCTAGCCATGAGCACTCACGGTGCCTGCTCTGGCAGAAGCATAATCTGGGACAGGGCTTGCCAAAGTATTTTATGATAAAATACCAGACAAAATGGAGATGCTTCAACGATGGTCCACACAGCTGCAACCTGGGGCCCCATACGACCCCCATACACCCTGCCTGGGGCAGGCTGATGTGCTGTCATGTACCAGAGACAGACTCACACCAGGCATGCCCATGGCTTGTCCCAGGACAGTCTGCAACACCCTTGCATTGTCCCATCCCTTTATTATCTTGTAGCTGAAGATACCTTGCAGCTGTCCCAGAGAAACACCCAGAGCATTCTGGACCCAAAATCCAGTGCAGAGTTCACCGTCGCGGCTCTATAACCGGTCTCGGCCGTTACGGCTCTGGGGTTGTGGGCACTTCCAAGGGTTACGGTCACTTTCCGCGCTTCTACCGAGACATTTCCAAGCGGCTGTTTCCGCGCCCGGCCCGACGTCCCCGCGCTGCCCTCCGGCGGCACGCGCGGAGAGCGGCCCCCGGACC
>WEIU01010807.1:149487-192464 GCA_013389925.1 Aegithalos caudatus | reverse complement strand
GCCTCAACCCCGGCCCCACCTCAGTCCCGCCTCGGCCCCGGCCCCACTGAAGGCAGCGAGCGGCGTTTTTTTTATTTCAAACTGCGGCAAGTCTTCAAGAGCTCCCACACCGTGCGCCGCCGACTCCAGAAAGGCAGCAGTTTGCTCTTGTGTTTTGGTTTCTGCACAGGCCTGGCAAACAGCAAAAAATTAACCCATGGTCCCCGCTGGGACCACTACCTGTCCTCCCTTTTCCTAGTGATCGCTCCAGGACCTCGCTCGCTCTTTAATCGATGTACTCCCCACCCCAATGTACCCCCCCATCCCTTGCTGTGTCACAACCCCCCGCGCCCCAGCATGTCTCCGTGGCTCAGCTTGAACGTGATTCCTCTGAACAGTCTCCAGATATGCTGAGTATCTCCGTGAATGTAAAGTGATATTTTAAAAAAAATGCTGTTTTATTTTTATACAAACTAAAACACCAGAGGTCATTGAATCCTATATTAAATACATAAATTAAAAAATAACCATTCATAAAACTTTACATACAATAAGGATTCTCTCCTACACGTTAATACATATAGTACAGATACATGTCCAGTGTTTATCAAAGGGTAATTCTGCCAAGTCATTTACAGTTTTGTTCTGGAACAGACACAAACAAAAAATCTGAAACAAAAAGTATATATAAAACCACAGAGGTGCTGATGTGAGAGAGGGCAGGGGAAGAAAAAACCCTTTGGATCACCAGCAGCTGTGTGTTTGTTCTCTTAGCCCTGCTCATGTCAGGAGACCCTGGCCTGGGCAGTCCTCATGGGCTGCCATAGAACCGAAAGCTTTGGGTTTCAGAGGATGTTTCCCACTGAGATGACGGTAGGGGGCTGGAAGATGAACACCACCTAAAAAAAAACAAACAACCCTCTCCATTGTCCTCCAGGCACATCAGTAAGAGAGGCTGGAGCTGTGAGCCAGGCTGATAAAATACTGCAAGAAGTACCATTTCCTTACTGCAACCCCAATTGCCTAAATTCATCTTACATAACCATGCCCTCATCTGAAGTGCTTAAATTCAAAAAATAGTCTTCAAGTCTCCCAGCTTGGTCATTGGAAAAAAAAAAAAAAAAAAAAAAAAAAAAAAAAAAAAAAAAAAAAAGGCAGCTGTGGTCAAGCTGGTTTGTACTACTTTCTGTGGCTCATCTCCTGCTGTGGTGGGATGGATAGCCTGGAGTACTGCTACTCCTGAACAGCCTTGCAGGGATGCATGGGAGGGATCCAGGGCTGTATTTGCTGTTCTCAAAGGCTGCAGTAAATTGATTTTTATTTTTCTTGTTGGTTTTGGGGAAGGGAGGTTGGCTGCAGTGACTAATCTGAGGGAGGATTCTCAATCCTTTGCTTCAATGAATGTCAGGAACAGCAGAAAGCCCAGGATTAACAGTCCAAGGACAGAGATGGGTCCAGAAAAAAGAATCAAAAATTAATTACCCATGAGATGTGAAATTAAACCTGGAGGAGTGTACCAGCTGTGGCAGCTAAACAATCTTGATTCAGTTCCCCATGCCTAGATTGAAGCAATACTTTCATAAGCTACAGCAATAGTTTCTATTTACAATAGGGAATAGGTAAGTATATGCATATATGTATATATATGTACATATACATATAGATACATGTGTATATATATACATACACACACACATACATTAATCTCATTTTGATCTAGCTGATAGCAGAAAGTTTGTATTAACTCATATCAGCAAGTATGTTTTAGGCATGGCATGTGTTACGCTGCAAGGAGAGTAAAGCAGTGGTGGTTCAGCTCCCTGGAGGAAGAACAATCTTTGAAAAGTTTGCAGACCCAGGTCTGCTACAGTCAGACTACCAGCCCTCATCCCACCCTGAGCCCTTGGAAATGCAATACCTGCATGCATATGTATACACACAGGAGTAAGGGACTGCAAATTAGACAAAAAAGAGAAATTAAATAAGATATGGCTCAAGGAGTGTAAGTGATGAAGCCTGCTACAAGACCAGTCAGGTATGTATGTTGTGAAACTGTGTATTTCTATCTGTGCCATACAGCTTCTGTACAATTGCCTGAAATAAACATTTCTAGTTGTTTTTTTTGTAACCGAATCAGCAGCGGGAGTTATTGCACCATCACTGAAAACAAGTGCTGCTCATTCTTCTCCAAGAACTCATTGCTTTAACTGCTGCCCCTACCACAGGAAAGCAGCCTGAAGGTGTGAAATTACCTGATGCTGCAACAGAGGAGAGAAGAGTGAGGTGGGAAGAAGGAATAACCACAGAGAATCAGCTAACAAGTTGTTGAGCTTCTCAGTGATCTCCAGCTGTCACAGGAGTGAGACTACTCTTCCAGGGCCCAACTCCAGAGCTTCAGGACTGAACTCCCAGCTCATGGAAAGCACACGTACATGTGGGTCAACCTTATTCACAGTCTTCTGCTAGGGAAAAGGAATTTGAACAAAAAGCATGCAATATGCCTGCAGTCACATAAAATATCTACCTACAAGCTATTTCTTTAAAAAATGAACCAGCAAACATACAAGCAGCTTGGTGCCAGAACTCAGTAAACCCTGTGGCTGAACCAGTGTTCAAGAGGATGTGGTCATTCTATAATTTAATTTTAAGGATCAAGGGGAAAAAATCACCTGATAATAACTTCTACTCTTCAATGGAAGGCTTAGCAGTATCTCCCAGAACTCAAGAAATAAGGATGTTAGCAGTCTTTGTGGAGAAACTGAGACCAGAATTGCAATGCAGTTGGGCAAATGGACATTACTGGTTAAAAGCTACTCTGGAAAAAAAAAAAAAAAAGGATCTGTGGGGGGCAGGCATCCTTGATACTAGAGGAACCTCCTCCCTCCTATGGCTAAGGAACTGCTTTTGATGTGCTGAGTTGCTCTGGCAAGTGACCTCACTGCTTTCTGCCTCAGCTGCTTTGTTGTAAAAGTAAATACGCAATCGAAGGAGAAGCTCTGTGAAAAAAACACTTTAAAAGCTTCTGATGTGCATAAGATGTTGGTACATGTGATCCCTGCTTTGAAGGTGTAATTAATGCACAACTACTTAGGGTAAGTAAATTACCCTAAGTAATGCACAAACGGTATTCTGGCCCTTTATTTTCTAGTTTGTAGTACAGAAATCCGTACCCTCCAATTAGAATTAAGGCTCCATCGCAGAAGACACAGCCTTGGAACCCAAACTCTGAACAGGCAGGATGCCACTCCTCAGGAAATAAAACCAGAGGCACTGAGAAGTGCACTGTCAGTCCATCAGTGAGAAAGGGAGGGTGGGTGCAGCTGGCTACACTGCTTCCCTCAGCAAGGACCCTCACAGTGATTGCTGCAGGCATTATGCTCCTCAGAGATGTTTCTGTAAGAGTACTGGGGTGCATGGACCTACATTTCTGACAGAGTACTGGCTGCATGGACCTATGACCTCAGGGAGGCACCACAGCTGGGTTCCATGCTTTGTGATTACAGAGGTAAGTAATGCTTTGAAATTAAAACTACTTTTAGTTACTCTTAACTGTGGAAAAATCTAAATAGACTAGCAATATTTCTTATTTGTAAAAGGTCATGTTCACAAAGTTTTTCCCCATTTTTGGTCTATCTATCATTGACTAGGAAACCAACTGACAAAGTCAGTTGACAAGCTGAACCAAAGCATTTTTTCCAAGCTAGGACAAGCAGTTGGAAACTGATGCTTAGTGAATCATGTCACATGGATAAGGGGATTAGCTTTCCTCCCTGCACTGTCCTGAAACATTTCTTTCTCAGAAGCTACGGTGTAGGTCCAATTCAGTGACCCTCAGTGGTTATTCTATAGTGAAACCAAGTATAGTCATTATTATCTCAATGGCAGTCTTTCAAGAGTATGAAAAGTATCTGATAAGAGGCAGGCTGTTCTTCATGAAGGGATGGTGAAGAGAGATAAGGTTTCAACTCCACTGGAAACCCTCCTCATGCCAGACACCCTCTTCTTCCACTCCTTAGCCAAGGCAGGCAGTGCTGTGTTATGGTCTCAAGCACAAAACATGGTGATGTGTCCTGCCCATCCTGCAATAACCCAGACTGTTTTTCTTTTTTCCTTTCTTCCACATTGCAGCTGTCATTTGTTCCTGAGGTTAAAAACAAAGAGGGAGAAGTAGGAGCCCCTGCAGTGAGAAAGCCACACACTTCAAATTGAGCAGGCTCTTGTCAGCATCTCTTGAGTTTCTCCTACTCTGATCTGTTCATTTTTGATCCATTTCTCAGATGCCAGGGTGACATTAAAATGATTGCCCTGCACAGCAGGAATAGATTTTTCTATTGTAACTTTGGTTCCATGCCCAAGACACACTGACTTCATCAGCTGAAAGTGGTTCCTTCCCTTTAAGTTCTTCCTAGGTGATGTAGGTTGTCAGTTTATTTTTCTTCCCCTTTTGTAATTTCAATTTATGGGATTTCATTAGATGCAGCATATATCATAGTTTTAGACAGGAATTGTCAGATAACAAATTTTGAGTGATGGCTTTAAAATACAAGGTGGTTGCAGTCTTGGCTACAGGTTGTTCATTTTATACTTTTGAAAATAGGTGTAAACAATATTTTCTTCATCGAGGGGTGGAAGCATTTGCCTTTGTAAGGACTTATCTGTGTGGTCGGGCACTCTAGAAGTTAAAAAAAAAAAGAAGAAAAAACAAAACAAAACACACCTGTATCAGATAAGGTGTAAGTTTATAAGTTCCTCTACCTACCTATCCCAGCTTTGCCAAGATACAGTCTAGCAGTCAGGAAGCTGAAAAGATCAGTTCTTACAGCTATCAGTGTGAAACTGGTTTTGTCTGTACAAAAAGCATTTGTGAGAATTCTGTGTATTTTGCTAAGCATGTCCATTTAAACCCAACAAAGTGCAATCCTGTGGTACATAAAGGATTCCATGGGCATCTTCACAGGAGTAGCATGCATAAGTTTCAATTACTTTTGAACCAAAGCTGCCTAAAATTCATACATAACAAGAGCCATTGGCAGCAGGAAATATCCTCGGGGTGTCAAAGCAAGCCTGGAATTTTGGCTTATGCAGCACTGAGGCAAACAGAAGCTGCTGCTGTTCTGAGAAAGCCTACTCCACCTATGTAAAAGAACTTTTTTTCTCAGGTTTGAAACCAGGAAAAAGGGCATATTTTGTCTTTATCTCAGCATTCAAGCCTACACAGTAAAATTCACGGGGTGGGATAGAAAAATCCACAGAGACCACACTTCCTTATGTGATCACAAAAAAGTGAATACATATGTTCACGAGCAAAGAGAAAATGCAGGTAGGAAAATCCCACATAAACAGGAATTAGAGAGCTTCTGGTCTGGATACTGTATCTGCTGCACATGGTTTCCTTTATTTGCACATTCTTGTCCTTTGTTATTTCAGTATGGCAGTAAGTCCTGTGTTCACTGTGAGTGATAAGGAAACCAGAAAGTATCATCTGTAACCACAGTGTGGGTTTCTCTCTGCTGGTTAAAAGATCGGTAAAGGATAAACTGCGCCAAGGCATGAACAAAACCAAAGACTTCTCACCATCAAGTGGCTCCCTAGGATGAGTTGGGCTTTTTGTTTGTTTTGTTAGGGATCTGAAATCCCTTATAAGGCTAAGACAGTTCACTTGCATCCAGTGGAAGTAAAGCAGTTTTGCAATAAAATACAGCATATTTATATATATATGATAATATATATAGCTCAATAGTTATACAAAGAAATGCTGATGGCACACTCCCCATGCCATGCTCACCTTTGCTGAATTAAATCACCCGCGTAGACAGGTGTTTTTTAATGCAAATGGACAACACAAATCAATGTTGGCTATTCTCTCCAATTCCATGTATTCCAGCCTCAGAAAATATGATTGCTAAAATCCCTCTCCATCTTGCCAACACTATTCCCAAATTGCTTGTGTCCGGAGATTTCCCCTCAGGTCTTGATGGGAGAGGATCCCACAGAGGAAAATACAGGGGTGAAGGCAGGGGATGAGGAGCTTACCATTACCTTGTTTTTGAGGAACTGCTACAAGACTTGATGCTTTGCACCTGTGGAGTGACTGGCCTTGGTAAAACACTCTACAGGTATCATGCGTGCTGTGATGCTGGGCCTGCTGCAGCTGTCTTTACAGTTCAAGGGAGTTCACAGCAGTGCAGATTCTCTGGAAAAGCATTGAGTTTATATATCCCCACACACACCTCACCCGTAAGATTTTTCCACTTTCACAGTCAATGCTGATTCTCGAAATCACTGTATCTCCACCACTGGAAATATGGCTCCGTCCTCTGTCACTCAGCTCACCGAAATCTGTCTTGTTCATCCCTACCTGATGTTAATGAAGCTAAATATGCAGAATGCAGGATGGGAAAGGCAGACAAATCCTTCATCTCCTGTGTGGTCCTAGAAGTGCCACAACCGCCTAGCAGGCTTTCTGGGGCTGTAAATCACATTTCACCTCCTGCTGATGCTTCCCATCCTCTCTGTGGGGAACTAGACCCCTCTGTGCTCCAGGGACCAGCCATTATGGAGCAACAGTGAATTCAATGAGTGAAACTCATCTTGGCATTGCAGTTAGAGCAGCCTTCCTGGGATCAAGTGATCCCAAAGGGATTTACACCTCCTAAACCTTAGATGTAAAACAAGAGGAAAACCCATTGAAGGAGGTTCAGCCAGAATGGGGGCTGGATGGTGGGGAGAGAAGTGAAGTCTTGACACAGTTCCTAAGGGACCCATGTAAATTCCCGTGCTACAACATCAGTCAATTGTGCAGCTGGGATGGTTGTGTCAGCCCTACAGACAGCACAGAAATCTTTATGTTGTTTTGACTATTAGTCCTGTTCAAGGAACAAGACAGCAAGGTGTGCATCAGCTCAGAGGAGAGTGAGAGCTGAACAGGACCAGCAGCCCATGGAGACATGATGACTCCAAGTGAAAAATACCAAATCTCCTAGAACTTGGGAAAAATATAGAGTTCTGACCTCAAATTAGGCCAAAAGGACATGTTATAAGCAAATGGTATTAGGAGACTGGTAAAACTGGGATGTATAAGCTTCTCACCAATTCTGTAGCTGTATTAGAAGAGAGAACCAATGCCAAAGCCACACTGATGGAAAATGTAGGTGCAAACTGTATATACAGAAAACTCTGAACCTCTTATTGCCAAGTTTTTCTCTATGCTGCACAATTATTCTAGTGGTGACAGGAAATGAAAAAGGATGACAGTACAGGGAAATGGAAAAAATTAATGCAGACAGATTCTTGCAAATGTCACTACCACTCCCTGTGATTTTTTCAAGGTGCACATTAAATTCAAGATTTTTTTTTTTTTTAATTTGGAATCTCCCTCTAGGTTGACTGCTTGTTCTGGACTCAGGATTCTGTGGTACAGCAAAAGACAGTCATATAAATTTATTTGCTATTATGGTGTACTGTGAATATTTCAGCTTCTTAAAATTATTCTGTCCATAATTTAGTTGCTTCAGAAGAATTTGATTTTTTCGAATGTATGAATAAGCAAGAAACTAAAGTCAAACTTTCACCAGTCACAGCCACACCATGCTGTACACCATGGCTCTCCATGAAATCCTGCAGTAGGAGCACAATTAAGTATACAGTCATAACTTAATGTGTTTCATGATCACGGGATCAAGGCAGTATATTTTAAACAGCAGCAACTTGATGATATTGACTGTTGTTTACAAGAGCTGTGATCACAGATCAGTCCACATATTTCCTAACTCTTCTCTATGGGTTGTTTCCCATTCAAGCCAACCTCCATGTATATTGCTGCCTCAGGCCATGCAAATATTCGTTTTGAGGTCTGGCCGAACAAGGATGCAGTGGATTCCAGTTGATGTGGGTAACTGAGAGTTGTCTCTGCATCAGCACAAAACTGCAAATGAAAGCTTTTTGATCTAGCAGAAATGAACTACAAAGTAGGGGCTCCTCCTTAAAGGGAAAAGGAAAACCCACCAAACTGGACCCATGGCACTTAATTATAATCAATACATTGTATTGTATCTGGAAACAAAAAATGTGCTGGTACAAGTAGTGGAGGGGCATGGCAAAACATCTTTCACACAACTGAATCTCAGCTTGTCTCAAGTGCCAAGCAGAAGAATTATTCATTGACGCAGCTGAAGACAGAGCCAAGAGAGACTGAGAAATTTAATGGTATGGGTCTATCCCCAAATCAGAAAAATTATGCTCTGTCATTACACGCTCTTGAGACTTTAACATTAGCCTAGAAAATATATGTTCTACTTTTGCTATCCTGGATCAAAAGAAAAATTGTCCTAGCCCAGAATCCTTGTTCTGGAAATGGCTAGCCAGAGAGAAAAATGGGACCATTATAGTTCTCTGATTTATTTCCCCATCTTCTCATTACTTTTTGAACTCTGAACTGTCAGCTGCTAAGCATACTGTGACAGACTTCTTTATAACCTGTATCCTTAACTATAAACTTTTGTTTACTTCAAGCTTATTGCATGGCAATTCTTTATATTTTATTTGACAGTGAATAATAGAAAGCTGTCTGTCAGTCCATTCTATGACATATTTCAGACCTCTCCAATACCTCCTTTTATCAGTGTCACTTCCTGAGCCAGAAAAATCCTTCAATTTCTCTGTCTCGCACTTCCTGTCTCTCAGCAGCTGATCATTCTTCCTTGCCCTTCTTTGTATTTTTCCTTCTGCTGGACACGGAGCTCTACTGGTTTTAAAATCCTTCCTGAGTGTTAATTCAGAGTGTGTTTAGTTGAGGTTATTTTAACTGTTTTCCATCTGCATCCCTTTGCAAACATCAACATTGAATTTCCCCTGCAATTCCCTTGGCTTTTTGATACTGTGAAATTCCTTTTACAATTTTGAGTAGCACAGTATAACCAGCAACTCAGCAGTATGACAATCCCCTACTGTGAACTATTACAAATTGACAACAACCTGCTGCATTCGCTGACTCCAAACATCCACAAGAACACACAAGGATGTGATCCTCCGCTCTGTGCAAGAAGTGCTAGCTTTGAGGAAATAAAACAGTCTTACCTTTTCAAGAGGCACATTGACATCAAGGCCAAAGAATAAAGGCAAGAGAGAAGAACAAGAATAGAAATAGAAACTGCAGAAGAAAAATAAGATTGTGTAAAAATGAAAGGTAATGGCATTGTAAGCATCAGAATTAATTTTGCACTTTGTAGCAAACAGTTAGAATACTTATTCAGTCAGAAAACAATTGTTTCCCCCATTACATCTGTAAGTACCACACCACCTTCCAGTCTTAGAAAACAGATCTCAATAATTCTGGTTATGGATTACAACTGGCACCATATTGAAAGCCTTAGGTCTAACTGTCACATCATGATACCCCATGGGTTGACAGGTCATAAAGCTGAGTATCAAAAATAGCATGCATAGTATTTTTAAGGGTATTAAGAAACAGTTGCTGCAATCCATGCTAGAAATAGCCTAGATATATAAATATATTTGTATTCGTGTATGTAAGTTTATAGGTATGTACAACAGACATATCAAACAGTCACCATTACATGTTTAATAATGTAATACAGTATTTTGAGATTAAAGTCTGTATCTATTGACAGAAACTGAAAAGAAAGGAGACTGGCCCACCACCAACAGGTGCAGCTGACTGAGCAGAACAAAAAGCTCATATAGTTCAAGAGAACTGGATCACTACTTTCAAAACAAAATTCATCAGTGTATTTCAGAAGCATAACAGAACCAACCTTTTCCTCCAGATCCTTAATTTGTCTCTTTTGGATGTCAGTTTTATCTTCTAAATCTCGGATCCTCTGGAAATCAGAAAATAAAGCATCTACACTAAATTCTCAGTAAATCTGCCCCACTGAACAAGTAGCTTAATGTTCCAAGTGCCAAAAGCCTAGGAATCAAAAAATCCATTTCTGAGGCAGGGATAATCTTGTGTCATACTGTGACTCATCCACTCATCCCACCAAACCACAACATTACCCTGTGTGCAACTGCTCAAAATATGATCCTGCATATATGTAACTGGATCCTTAAATGCTGGAAATTAGTATCAATGATTGATCTCTTTTCAAATGGTCTATTTATTAATCCCGTGTTAAACAGATGAAAAGTGTAAGATCATGGTTATAATCTTAAAAATTCTATCCCGATTCATTAAGACTTCTCAGTTTGATATGTTGAAAGATGATTAAAGTATTATTATTAGGTCCAAAATGATAAGTGTATACAATACTGTGAATGAATACTATTGGTTCTGTGATGAGTGACATATATGTAACTTACAGAATATTTAGCAGAACTAGGTGCCTTAAAAAAAAAAAAATTACATAGCATGACAAACTTTTGCCTGCTTGGGAGGAGAGATCCCCCAGAACAGAACTAAGCACGAGAAATGAGGCTTTGAATCTCAGTTTCTTTTTTTAAATTAAGTCAGGTCATAAGGCAGTTGTCCAGCAAATAGCAAAAATCCAAAGAGGCAAAGCAGGAGACACCCGAAGGCCCAAGCACCTGGAGAAGCAGGTCACAGGTGACCTGTGACTGTATTCCTCAGTGTCTGGAGATGAGATGACTAGCTTATGGCAGCTTTCAAATTCTACGGAACCACAAAATCCCGGAATGAGTCAGGCTGGAAGGAACCATAGCAGTTCACCTAGTCCCACCTCCCTGCTCAAGCAGAGACACCCTAGAGCACATGGTACAGGATTGCATCCAGATGGCCTTGGAGTATCTACAGGGAGGTAAACTCCACACCCTCTCTGAGTGATCTGTTCAGTGCTTGGTTACTCACACAATGAAGAAAATCTTTTTTCATGATCAGGTGGAACCTCTCATGCAACGGTTTCTGCCCACAGCCTCCTATTGCTTGGCTACCTCCTGCTTCCTTTGCCTCTCAGCCACTTCCAACATGCCTGCAACAGAGGCTGGCTCAGAGTCCTTCTGAGAAGCCAGAACTGCTGCAGCAGCGTCCCTTGGGGCAGCTGTCATATTAAAATCAATAAGCTTCTTATGCGGCACAGACCTAGCAACAAAAGGTAAGGGTGGTCTCAAGTGCCCAACTCAGGATCAGGCAAGACTCTGAGAACTGAGCCTTCCCGTGAACCAAGCCTCCCTAACCACTGGAGATGTGCTTCTTCTCTTACTCCCATAAACATCTGAGTCAGATCCATTTCATGGTGCAGCTTCAACGTTATTCAATGTGCTGTGTCAGTTTGCCATTTTGCTCTGGGACCTCGCATCTTTCAGAGCAGCAAATATCAGTTTTTGAAGGTGAAATGCAAAACCTTTATCTCAACAGTAAAAAGTACAAATGCCCACTTGGGAGGGACAGTGGTATCTGGAAAAACACAGCTCTCCTGTGCCATATGAGCCAGCAGCATTTACTCTGTTTCTCTTGTGCCGAGTCCAGTAACTAGGGATGGCTATTTTTATTACAAAGCTAAAACCATGCAGACAGAATTTTAGATGAAAAATTTTGTCTAGAATTTTAAAACTCAAAATGTGCCCAAACAATCTTGCACAAGATAGTATCACTTGTGCTTGCGTGCACAGCAAAGACAAAGTATGAGACAATTCAAAAAGCTAGATGCCAGGCTCCCCCATGGCTTGGAGCTTGCCTAGATTTGAGCTCAGATTGTGTTCTTACACAGAAAGGCTGAATAGATACCATATGACAGTGGTTCCTTCTTCTTACCTGATGAGCCTGCTGGAGCAGCTCCATCCTCTCCTGAAGAATCTGGCAATCGTATTCTCTGCTTTTCCTCAGCATCTGACGTCTTAGCTTTTCTACTGCTGTCCGCAGCTCTTCCTGCTGTTTTTCAGTGAGTAGTTCCCCAAACTTTATCACTGTTTCTTGCTGCAAAGCATTGTACAAGGTGGCTTCAAGCTCCTGGATCCTCTGGTTGATGCAATACCAAAAGTCAGTTAGAGATGAAACATGGTTTAAAACACACTGGGAACTGGGGGATTGGTGGCAGATTCAGACCTCTACATGAGAGGCAGACCCTGTGCTCAAGTGCACAAAACTGAAAACTCAGAAAATGGTTCCATGTTTGGAAAAAAGGATAGGAACTTTTATTTTTAAAATATTTTAATATTAATTTTCACTGAAATCCTTCACTTTCACTCTTTTTTATGGAGTTACAGACATAAGAGTTGGATAGAATTTTCAAATCTGAAGTGTAAATTATTTCACCAATTCTAAAATTGCCACCTATTGCTCTAAAAAACTCCAGCTGGACAAGCCAACATTAATGAGCAATATCTACCTTAAACTGACAAGAGTTTCAGACTTCAGGAGACGTGCCATTTTATGACATGAGAAGGCAAGATATTGTGTTAAAGCTGTGCAGATTGCATACTAGTACATCAGAAGAATGAGGAAAGAACAAATCTAGAAAACACCAATACTAACAAAAAAGCAAAAATCTCTCCTCCTGTTTCAACAAGAGTCTGTGTGCTATTGCAGAGTTGCCCAGTACGTGCTGCAGAATTTCCTTTGTACATACCATGTATGCTTGGTCAAGAGCTTGCTTCCTGTAGTCTAATTCTTCCTCCAAATAACCTTTTATTTTGCAAAATTGCTCCTACAAAGAAGGATCATTTGGACAGAAAAACAAATTAGTTACTCCAAATACTTTAGGAAGTTTTATCAGATCGTATACAGATATCTAATTCAGCAGGACAAGGAGACTGGTTTTGACTAATGCTCGGCAGAGTTATTAATATCTGACTCAGCTAGAAAAGAAGGAAGGGCAAACAGCTGTAGATTGCTTTTGTAGGTAAGTACATCTGGAACTAAATCCCTCCTCTCTGTTGGCTTCAGTGGTATTGCTTGGCATTTCAGTAGTGAAATTTATGGTGTTCTGTGTGATTTTTCTAAAAAGATACCTCCTCTGGCATCTGGAATTACTCTTTTTGCACCTTTTCTTATTTTGGAAGAGGAGTAAAAATGAACTAAACTAAACAGGAACTAACTAGACATTCACGTTCCATGGGGACAAGATGCTGTGCTTTAACTTATCAGTCCACCTTAAGTTGACAGACATACCACAGGAACAAAACGCAAGCTACTACAGCTAATTCTTGCAGTTATCTTTCATCTTGTAGGCTACTGTCATTTACTGGAATAAGAACAGGGTAAGGTACTAACTTTAGTTAGTATGTAATGAAAGCCAACAGCGTTATTATTCAGTTCAATCATTTCTCACATGCTGGTCCCAAATAAAATGCAATACAACAGCTGATGTTTAGGCTGTGACTCTTATAAGACAAATAATGCATGCATCTCTGAAAATTATTGAGAAACCTTTGAACCTTCTGTACTTATTAATAAACAGTTATTCTCTTAGAAAGAGAGGATTTTTAAAAATTGTTTCTGTTACTGTTATTCTGCTGTTGCGTGTACACTGGACCAGGAACAGTTGTATGGATTCACCAACAATCTGAGAAATGCTGCATAGTTCATTTGCCAGTAGACTTTCCTAGTCATTTTTTAGCACATCAAGTGTGAAGCAATTAGTGTCCCTAAAATGTGTAGTAAGGAAAGTATTCTTACCATATCACTTTCCAGTTCCATCATCTTCTGATGCAGAGCAGCTTCAGCTCCCTCAATCTGCTGGATCCACTGGAGAGAAGACAATGAGACCTGTAACCTGCTGTGTTTTCTAGCACACAAGCAGTGGCAAGAGGGTTATCTACAGCATCTTGTTAGTCTGTTTTTAGCAGCCTGTTTCTAGTACTGGGCTCATTTTGAGGCTGTTTGTGACAGAGGCAGCCATGATGTCTGCAGGTAGCACTCAGCAGGGAAGCAGCAAGAGGATTACCACTGCTGGGCCACTGTAAGATGGAAAAGCATATGCCCTTGGACAGACAAGGAACTCATTTCACCCCACAGATAAAGGCCCACAATGGGCCTACAGCATCTCAAAAATAGCTTAGTTGGCTTTATGGCAGTTCTGTTTGCAGAGGAGGCATTGTTGAGCAGAGTCCTTGGAAGCTGTCACATTGAAAAAAAAAAAAAAACTGTGTGCTGCATTTGAGCCTTAGAAAGCAATGTTAACCAACCTCCTCTTTCTTAATTTTTGAAACAAGGAATGTAGACATAGTTTCAGTTAAATTTTGGCATAGAGATCCCTTTGGAAGTTTTAGAAATCTCAGGATTTTATCTAATTACAGCTTAAATTTCTGATGACTTCTTATTCAGTTTTCAATTCCAAGTTGTTTCATATTATTTTTGTATTTGTAATTTTTTCTATTGCACAGCTTGGGCCATCTCAGTTTGATATTTTTGCTGCTTCAGCAAGGTGTTTGGGACTCTGCTGGCACAGTTTATTTTATTTGGAGAAATCACTCCCAACACTGGAAGGTTTAGCAATATTGATGACAACAGGGCAGAAAATGTGTTAGATGAGGCTTTAGATAACATGTGAGAAAAGCAAGCACACAGTTTACCTTTTCTGCCAAGGATAATACCGTGGAAGCCTGAATTATGGCCACTTGTTCTTCATTCCTTAAATTCTGTGAAGAGATAGACAGGAAAGAAGAAAATTGACAGCAGTTTCCTGCATGAATAAAGACAATCCAGCCTACAAACCAGATCCAGAGTTTTCAGAGGATCTCTGTAGTACTGAGTATTCAGTTTCCATTGAAATATTCAGAGTCTGTTAACATATTAAGAAGACCACTGCTTTTGCCTTTCTACATGATATGGACTAACTGCATCATTCATTCCATTACACTCTAAGAGAAATGTAAACTAAAATTAGACCCATTTGTTTGTCTTCATGCTAGTTTTACAAAACTGAATTTCCATTAAAGCTTTTGTAAAAACAGCGCTGATTTACATCGGCATGTGAACAGACAATAACGTTCCTTTGTTTTTATTTCTTAGAAACTTTTTAAAGACATATCTAATGTTGGCCAGAGATACAGGATCCCTTTTATGTGGGTAGCTATGCACTCTTAGCCCCAGGGAATTTGGTAATTCTTGCCTATTTATGAAACTGTTAAAACCAATCCTAGTCCTGATGAAGAGTGGTTTACTCAGATTGCCAAACTCATTCACGTGTTCTTCCTGAGTGAACAGGATGCAGTTGGACCCAGTCCCAAATACTGGTGGTCTATGGACATTCTTCTTTGGTCTGCTAAACCGCATGTAACAGATGCATGATTTAACAAGTATCTTAGAAAACAGTCATAATTATACATATCACTCACTTCACCATACAAAATGCAGCTTGTAAAGAGAAAATATCTCCTATTTCAAAACTTACCCCATTATCACCTAGGATGTCCAACTGCTTTATAAGGTCTGGGATGCTGACATCCTGCAAAGAGAGAGTAAGGTAAAGGCATGGCAAGCACCTTTTATCAAGGCTGCAATTTCCATCTACCCTATGAACCACATGGAAGTCATCAATTCTGTTTTATCATATGGAAATGCATCACACATTGATTTCAGTTGCCTTTCAACCAGATTTTATCATGGTAAGAATTTTGAGTCTAATTAAACTGTATCTGTCACCACACTCTTACATTAGACTCAATTTAAATACCTGAAGTTTATTGGATTTGTAATGGATTATATGGGTAGCATCCACCATTCCCATATGGAGAAGCACTGCTTTATACAACTGACCTACCTTAACCCCTTCCTTCATGCAGTAGATCTGTAGAGCACTCACACCATCTGAGAATGGGTGAATCTGAAGATTAAATGGCGGGGACCGTCTCTCCCTTTCCTGCAAATAAATTGAAAATATGCTACAGAATCTATTAGAATGAAGGAGATGCACACAGAGAATGCCATAGCTCCTGTTTATATCATGCTTGATTTGCAGACCCCAGCTCCTCATTTTACAAGCCAAAGACAGAAATGTCTAGCCTTGTCTAAAAAAGTGAGCCAAGTGGGACAGGATCCTAAAACCCAGGTAACTGTTTAACAGGAGATTATTTATGTCAAATATAAAATTATGTCAATTTACAAACTGGCTGTGGAAAGGCTCTCACCTAGCTAAGAGTCAAGTGATTTGCTTTATCAAGTGTTGAACAACTACACATTGTTGTAAATACTCTCTTTAGAAATAGGTGTTTGACTTTAGACTACTCAGAGACTCAGATTACACATTTTCCTCATCCCAGTATGCTGTACATTCTAACATCTGTGGAAAACATGTTCAAAAAAACTGATCAACTTATACAATGTATATTTATACACCTTTATTGCTTAAAATTTACAAATATTTGTCTAGTTTTAAAGGACCAGAGATTAAAAAAAAAAAAATTTGAAGATGCTGTTTCTCATTCCTTTCAGATATTTAGGCAAGCACAGAAGTGAAGATTAAACTTCACTTTCACACACATTTTTGGTTTATGAACATGTAATTCACTTGATCAGTTCAGCTCCCTGTCTTATGGAAACACAGCTGTCAGGTAAAACTGTGGGACAGTTCTATGAGTAAGGGGCAAGTCTGACATGGCATAAATTTATGAGACCCAGGAAAGTCTCTGTGTGGCAAATGTATTTGACCTTGGACAGCAACAGAAAAGATCACCTACAAAATAAACCAGCTTATACTGGGGAAGAGAGCAGGTGAAGTTTTGGTTGGCTGCCACTCCAAAGAAAAGCCTGTAACTAAAGGCACTCTGGAAAGAGGGAGCTTGAGGTCCTGCAGAGGCTTCTAAAGCTCCTGCATCAATGTCCAGTACCACCTGAGAGACTGTTTGTACCCACTACAGGTCATGGGAGAGCTGCTTAACAGGGAATGCGTCCAGTACCTGCAAAAGGGACAGCACTTGCACATTGACAGACAGGCTTCTCCAAGTATTAGAAAAATCATGCCCACAGGCGTGGCAACTAAGAGGCACACTCCTGATAATCAGCTAAAGCGTACCTGTGCACACTGGGCCCCTGGCTCAGGGTGAAGTGAACCAGCTGGGTATGGTGCTCACTATTACTATCCAGGATATCAGAGCTGACATACTTCAGCTCACAATTAAAAACGCTGGGCCTGATTTGTTACTCTGCTTTATTGCTACAACACTTGTGTAAACCCTTGATTAAAGCTAGCATCCAGTGCAAGTGCAGTCATTTAATTTTCTACCAGCTCTACTGCAAGAAGCGTATCCATCACCTCTAGCTCAAGATTGCGGAATTCCAGCAGCTCGTTCTGGTCTCGCGCATCCTGCAGCTCCTGTTGCAGACGGTTGTTTTCTGCCTCCGTTTTCTCTATCTAACAGAAATACATTAAATCATGACTTGTGTGACTGTTACAAGAACCACAAAGTATTTGGAGAGTAGCAGTTGAGGTAGCATAGGCTGTGCAAAATCTAAACCCTTCGAATGTCTCACAGGATCCACACAACCCTTCAGAGGAAAACATGCAAACCTTTGGAATGTACCTTGTCTAAAAGCTCTTGGTTCCTCTTAATGAAAAGCTGCTTGTCTTCCACCCAGTGTGAGTCCTGTTGGATGAAGCAGTAGTATTACAGGATAATCAAATTCCATGAGGCTGGGAACATTTATTGAAAATTTGAGCCACAATATTCAGGCTTTAACATCCTACAGGAACAAGCCTTTTACAGAAAAACAACATTTTAAGTTTACCAAGATGTAGCAAGGCTTCTGAACTTGCCAGATCTGCCTGTTTACTGACTGGCAACATTGCATCTCATGGAAGTTTACACTGAAATTGTGCTAGGTATTTTGTAAGTAGAGCAGGTAAGATACAAAATAGGGAAAAAACCACGCAAGAATTACTTACTTGCCCTTTCTGTGCCAAAGTTTTCTCCAGATCTTCTATTTTGGCTTTATACCTCTGGACTTCAGCTTGGAGTTGCTCCTGAGCCTGTTGAAGTCACGCATCACATTAAAGAGTAACAAAATCAGCAATGTGACTGGTATTAAAAGGAAACCAAAACCAGCAGAACCTGGGTTCATGCTGTCAGTTCCACAGGGTAAGCAACCATTACAAAGATTCTGACTCAGTGATGTCTTGTGCCACCCCTTAGACTAGTACCCAGATGACACAAGGGAACAGAGCAGTGGACCAGCCCCAACACCTCACCCAAGCCTGCTCCACCATGGATTGCATCAGAGCAGCAAAACACAAGCTCAGGTATTTGGGGTGCTCTGCTCAAGACCCTAACAAGGGGCAATCCCTAAATTACAAAAAAATTGCTTAGTAGATCAAGTGGCAATAGGTAGTGGGAAGAGGCAATTTTAACTGCCAGGGAGGTTTTCAAGAGCTGACTCAACTAAGTACTAAACAAACTGATATGATCTCACAGCTGACTGCTTTGAGCTGAAATGTGGGCTGTAGACTGCCTGAGGTGCCTTCCAGCCTGAATGAGTCTATAATTTTATTAGAGGGACAACATTTTTAGCCTTGGAAGGTTTACTATAGCCTGCATCTCATTGAAATTTGAATGTGATTTGCATTTGCATTTGTTAGAAACATTCAGACGTTTGTAAAGCTGGTGCAATGTGTGGCTTTGTGAAAACCCACAGGCCTTCATTTGCCTTTAAAATCCAACCCCATCACATCTAGGCAAATCATTAGAAAACCCTTGTGATTCTGTGTCAGGCTGCAGAGTTATCTGCTTTGGCATGCCTGCCTGACTGCAGATTCAGGTGGAGGACAGCTTCCCGTAAACTGAATGACTCTGTTCATTCTTAACCATCACTTTCTTTAAAAGTGTACTTAGTAAACAAGAGAACAGACACTTCTCAGTGTTACGGATGCTGTATGTAGCTCCATTCCATTGCATGTCCCTTGGAGGGGTTTCTTGTCCTGACAGCAACGAAATACTGTTACTCTCAAACAAATACTGACCCTGGCTTCTCTTTCAGCATCTATGACCCCTCCTGTCTGTTCCTGCAGCAGTGCATATGCTCTCTGCAGGGCCTGGTACTCCTTTGTCAGCTGTCGAAACCGCAGCTCTGACTCTTCTGCTGCTAAACCCTGAAGAGTAAGAAGGGACATGTTTAAGCCATTGAGAGAAAAGCACTGTCAAAGCAAAGAATGCAAATGTGATTTGTTAGGCAGAGTAGTTGGTTTACCGGTCTTGACTCAAATAGTTTTCTGGATCACAGTGAGTTTGCTGTGATCTGCAATTAAAAAATGGGGAGATTATACAGCATTTATATCACAGTATCAGCTGAGCTGGAAGGACCTGCAAGGATCATTGAGTCCAACTCCTGGCCCTGCAAAGCACCATCCCCAAGAGTCACTGAGTGCTGTCCAAACACTTCTTGAACTCTGTCAAGCTTGGTGCTGTGATCACTTCCCTGGGGAGACCATTCCAGTGCCCAACCATTCTTTGGGTGAAGAAGTTTTTTCTAATATCCAACCTAAACCTTCCCTGATACAACTTCAGGCCATTCCCTTGAGCCCTGTCACTGGTCACCACAGAGAAGACATCAGTGTCTGTCCCTCCTCCTCCCCTCATGAGGAAGTTGTAGACTGCAATGAAGGTCTCCCCCAAGTCTCTTCTCCAGGCTGAGTAGACCAAGTGACCCCAGTTGCTCCTCATGCAGCTTACCCTCAAAGCCCTTCACCATCACTGTTGCTCTCTTTTGAATGCTCTGTAACAATTTATTATTTTCCTTATATTGTGGCACCCAAAACTGCACACAATATTCAAGGCCACCACAGAGCAGAGCAGGACAATCCTCTCCCTTGACTGGCCAATACTGTGCCTGATGCCCCCTAGGACATGGGTGGCCCCCTGGCTGCTAGGGCACTGCTGACTCATATTCAACTTTGTCAACTCCTGGGTCCCTTTCCAGGCACTGCTTTTTAGCATCTAATTCCCCAGTCTGTCTGTAGATCCAGGGTTGCCCCATCCCAGGTGCAGAATCTGGCACTTGTTGAACCTCATCTGGCTGGTGATGGCCCAGCCCTCTGATTTGTCAAGGTCCCTCTGCAGGGCCTCCCTGCCTTCAAGGGAGTCAAGTAGTTTGTCCCTATTTTGTATCATCTGAGAACTTGCTCAGTTATCCTTTCCAGTCCCATGTCCAAGTAATTTATGATGAAACTGAAGAGCACAGGGCCTCAGACAGAGCCATTCAAAACCCCACTAGTGACAGGTCACCAGTATGATGTTACCCCATTCACTATAACCTTTTAATATGTCTTTAAGCTAAAAGAAACATGATAGGTTTGTTTTCTTGAAAGGGGAGAGGAGAAAAAAATCACCTCAAATTGCAGAGTAGTCATAGCTTTAGACTTTATGGAGTAGATTATGGAAGAGAGTCTCAGCATTTCAGTATATGCATAACCAAAATTAAGATCAAACTTAAGAAGTACTTATAAATCAGTACACACTATAAAAACCTAAGTGTTCTTGAGAGCCTCACCACTTGTTTTGAAAGTCATCATCTCTTGAAAACCTGTAACTTGCTGTGGAAAGAGTCAAATCTTACCTCATCCAGATCATCATCTGGGGTTGCTGGTGTCCTATCTGTTCTATATGAGGCCACAGAGGATGTTTCAGAGTCCATAGAATCATCATCATACCCAAAAACTGTATCCACCACATGTCTCTATAGAAGGAAAAACATGATTTCTGAACCTTCACATAAACTCATAACGTGTTCTGGAGAGGGGCAGAGGGGAGAGTTGCTAGTTACTTAAAAGATGAGGTGTGAAAAAATTAACAGTGGGCTACCCCTGCAAGTACCATCTTCAAACAAACTCAAAGGAAACCCACTTAAGATCATGTCTTATGCTTGTGGAGAATAAGTTTGTTGAATAATTTTTCTGAGGGTCTGTCTCAGTCTAATTGTAAAACATAATGGGAGCAGCAACGTGATAGGAAAAGTCTCTGCCCTTGCAGGAAGGCAGGAGAATTGGTTGTTAACCACAAAGCTTTTCAGAAGACATCTATCAACATGTAGATTGTTGTGCAAAGGAGTGTCCTTCCATAAGGAGCTGGAAACACACGTAGAATAGGCAGCCCTCCTTCTCTCACAGACACTGCTGATACTTTTAATGTCTAGGTGCTTCTCTTGCTGATACTGCTGTTGGACCATGTGAGTGAAAGCTATGCTAAACAAAACTAATGTGAAGGAATTTTTATTGCATCTTTCCAGAACTACAGTAACTGGCACATGTTAAGAATAACTGCTCATGCTCCATAGTTTGGTTGTATGTCTGACACCTCGCTATTGCCAATCTCTCATAGCTGAATAAAATCACATGAACACTGTGAGATGTCCTGTGAAGACACAGATGCTTGACTCTGCAGGCTTGGTTTCAGGGTACAGATTTGATCATTTAAATATTTGGCTTATGGATAATTCTGAAGACAAAGTGATCGACATGCAATTAAGATACACCTCCTCTTAGCAACATCTTTCACTTTGCTGACAGGTTAAAACTTTCTAAACCCAGAGTTTGAATCACACAAAAAACATGTACCAAGGATGTCGATTAGCTTTTTCATATATCATTGTTTTCTGCTCATTGTGTTGTGAAGACAATTGCCACATTCTCCGGTGTTACAATCTCTAGTTTAGAAATAAAATTTACTGAGGAAAATACTATTTGGTCCTTGTTGTGTCTGCTGTACATCACTTCATGAGCAGCATAGAAGCAATGTGATGACACAGCTAGGATTTATTGGTCTGAAATTCCCAGTGTGTAGATAGTGCTGCATTACTTTCACAGAACATGGCTAATGCACTAAGGGATGTTCCTGGAGGACTCAGTGCAACCAAGCAACCAGTATTTCCACTTTTTGGAGGTGGGACGTAGACATTGCAAAGTCATGCTTCACATCCAGCTGATAAAGGAGCTATGCAAACCACTCAGCTCTAGAATTGTTGTAAATTATACCAGTTTTGGACTTAATTCAGGTACAAAGGTTAGCCAAAGACAGTGGAACTGAGCAGGAGAGAATGACACAGTATATGAGGCTGAAATTTCCACTTGAAGAACAGAGATGCACAAGGATTCAGCTTTAGCCCATATGTGCTGTGAAAAACAGATCTCAGAATAAAACAAGAAGGTCTCTGATAAGGTAAATACCTCTCAGCATAAGAGACCCTGAAACCAATATGAAACCTGAAACCAAATGGAAGGACGGTTATTACCACTGGGGAGGGGGGAGTGGGGGGCAGGGGAATGACGATGGATGGGACAGGAGTGTCATTTTGCTGAAAATAAAATAGCCACACACCCTTAACAGAATTTCAGTGTATTTAAAAGCTCTCCCAAAGTAAGGAACTTATAAACCTGATCACTAAACCAGATTATTATAATCCACAAAGCTCTCTTTAATCAGATTGCTAAAGTGTTTTCCTACACAGACTACTTGAAGACTGCAAATGAAAAACCATTTTTCATCTTACCTTGATTGGTTTTGAGCTCCTTTTATGCTTTCTCCGACGAATAAGTTTCTCCCTGTCCTGGAAAGATTAAAAAGTTACTCTCTCTTCTCTTTTTTGCAGCTGTTAGATGGCCAAATATACAGAAGAAATAAATAACAGAACTTCCAGTGACACCCTCCATATGTCCAAACAGGAATCTGATTCCAGTAGAAGGGAGAATTCATATCCAAATCTGTATGTGTGTCAGTTGAAAACCACCTGAAAAAAAGCCCTTGTGCATTTGCCTTGAGCAGCTGTCAAACAACAAGGGCTGATGGATTGCTAAAAATCACTGGGAGGCCTGGTGCATGGGTTTGGGCATTGTACAAGGGGCTGTTTGTCCCCCTCATGAGGAGACAGTGCCTCTGTCTCAAAGTCATTAAATGATGGGAGTGTTGAATTCACCGTTCCTAGCAATGATGCCTCAGAAGAGACAACAGCCTGTTTTGGAATCCTTCTGCTCATTATCATACTGCAAAGTCTGCTGACAAAGGAATTGTCAGCATTAAATGACAGAATAACTAGAAACCCACTGTCTAGCTGCTAGCTACATGCATTTCCAGCACACAATACTGTTGCAGCATCCCTCTTGTTAGAGGGTAGAAATGAGCTAAGACATAGTCTCGTTTATCACAGCATGAAAAGGGTCCTGGTTTATTCCTCTTTACAGCTCAGCCATCCTGACTCCAACTATTCACTGACTCTGACTGCAGCAAGCTCCTACCATAGGTTTCCCTTGCAGCTTCTGACTGCTGGTTATTTCCTGCTGAACTATGACTGCAGGTATTAGTTTGCAGACTCTGAATGGAGGCATTTACCTAGCTAGACCGTGACAACAGGTTCCAACCACAGGCTCTAACTGCAGACCCAAACTGACCTCACAGCAGCGATTCTCTCTCCTCAGGATCCTTCTTCTTCATGATCCTTGCATTCATGATCCTCCATAATAATCCTCCTCAGCTAACCCGCTCCCTTTTATCACACTTATCTTTATTGGATACAGCTGTGACTCATCAGGGGCAAGGCTGAATTGTGCAATTAACACAGCTGTAACTTATCAGGGGCAAGGTCACCTGTATTCCCTTCTCCTACATGACATGGCACTGTGGCCAGCCTCTTGTTAAGGAAACTTTTTAAGCATGACTTAGTAATAATGGTAAAACACCTCGGCACAGCCCTGTCTTTTGAACATGTAGCTACCTTCCCAAGTTTCACACTTCTTAGTCTATATTCCTTTCTAGAGCTCAATTCACAGTGTTACGCTTTGAGTCGTACGGGCTGATGCTCCACTACAAATTCAGTGAACTGCACACATTCACACCTACAGCTAAATATCTGCAGATGTTAAAAGCAGGTAAGGTATTAATTGTCAGACCTCTAGTTATAAGAAGAAATACTAGCAGTGGTAAACTACACACAGCAATCATTCCTAGTTTCCTTGTTCTCTGGACATACCCTTGTTAACTCATCAATTATGTTCTGCTGTTCTATGACCTGAAGCTTTAAAAATTCAGTTTCTTGTTCCTCATTAGCCTGATCGAGGTCATTGAGAGATCTTAATTTCTTTAGAGGAGGATGTGATGTTATTTTTTCTCTCTGTGGTAAGAATAAAAGATAAAAGAGATAAAATAAGAATTCAGCAATTAAAAGACCACCTTTCAGTTAAAAACTAAACATCACCTTTCATTTAAGCTATACAGACCTTTAAATATGCTTCAGCTACACCATTTTTATATTAATGCCCATCAGCGCTTCTCAACAATAAAGTAGCATAGCAAGGCTGAGTTCTTCAACCAGAACAACAAAGCTTTATCTATTTAGTTATCATGCGACAATACACCCTCTACAGCCCTTAACGGTTACACACCACAGCTCTTCCTTGGCCATGCTTCGAGATGCCCCCACATGGCAAATAGAGTTGAATCTGTGTAGTGGGTAGGCAAATACTATCTACTCTCATAAACCCATATCCTTACTGATATTCAGTGGAGGACCATAAGCAGTGAGACAATGGACATGCTTTACTCATACGAAAGACATGCATCCAGTCACACCAGAGGGAAAGGCAAAAATTGTGGTAACAGATCTATTTTAACCACAGGTTAATATCCTGCCTGCTCCTGAGCATATGTGGGAAAGGAGATGGCTAAAACCTATAAGAGTTACTCTAGCCACCCACAGCTTGTCAACTTTCATGATTTGGGCATCCATAGTGAAGACCAGATGTCAGGGAGCTAACTTAGCACATATATGCTGTGTCCACAGATATGCACCAGTGATGCTGCCCAGTGATGCCTAATGCATGCAGATTCCCAAGTCCTTTCTCTGTGCTGTGGGAAACTCCAAGAGACTGTGATATGCACTACCACCGCGGTGGAAGAATAATTTTGACCCGTGACACCTGCATGTAAGTTTATCTGTCTTCAAGGCACGGCTAATTTGCAGGGTCTTTAAGAGGATTAACCATGTAACACTAAAGTCTTTTTTCTGTGGGACAAGAAAGTGAATCTGATCATCTCTGCCTAACACGAAAGCTGTTCCCATTGCAGGGCTCTTAGCCTGCTCAGGACAGTGGCTGCTACAAGTCAGCGCAAGGTGCATGAACACCTTTATCAGGGGAAGTCATCTCAGTCTACCAGCTTACATCTGGCAACCCAGAACATCCACCTCCTTTTTCATTTATGCCAAAACAACATCAGTGCTTGTGTAGGAACATAGGGCCCGAAAGCAGACTGATAAGCAAGGCAACCCCATCTGAAGGATATGCAGACCTAACTGCTTTGACACCACTTCATACGGCTGTGACATGAAAAATATATAGCTCTAACCAAATTTAAACACCACCATTCCCTCTTTCCCATACCCACCTACTATGCATATGTTTTAGGGAAAGATTCTATGTGCTTAGTGGTATACCAGAAGCTATCAGCTCTAAAAAGAATGTGTACATGATGCAAGAACATCATTCTGGCTGAAAACATCCCTCTTAAACAGCTTCCTTTTTGAATTCCAGATGAAAAACAGCACAGTAGGACATGGCTAAATGATACAACTTTTTTCCTCTTTCTTTTTTTTTTGAAACAATTGAAACTCATTATTCTAACTTTGAGAATAAAGACTGTGACTATGCATTCATATAAATATATTGCCCATGTATGCATAATACAATGTTATGGTATGTAAATCTATAATAATGCAGACCAAATCATGGCTGTATTTTAGCAATAGTATTACACATTATATACAATGCATATTCTCCATTTGTATACATCATGCACTATGCAGATGTGGCCACCAACACACAGATCATCCAGTAATCCTCATTTTGCTCTTCAGTACCAACCATTTCTATATTTTCTTTAGTGACTGCTTTGAGTTTGTCTTCCATGCGCTGCAAAGACTGCATAAGTTCATCATTTCTCTTCGTGAGGCACTTGTTCTTTTCCAGAAGAGGTTTACATTGTTTCTCAGCTTCTCGGACACGCTTCAACTGGATTGATAACAGCAATTAATAATTGTCTTGAGAGACACATGAATATACTTGTAATTTGCAATCTTGACATCTATTTTGCAATTATGACATAAAGAACATTGAAGCAGGCTAAAATGATATTAAAGGAGTGCATTAATATTTCTAGCTCAGGAATTTAAAAAAAAATCAAGAGTTGAATTTTTGACCCTCACCTTAAGCAGAGAAGTTAGGAATATAAACAGGTTAAACAGCCAGGGTCCTGATTCAACACACAGGTATCACCACATAGTAGAAAATCAGACAAAGGGATCAATTCACAATTGTCAATTCTTCCTAGACTCAGTACTTAACTATTTTCAACCTGGTCAAATACTGGACTACAGACCTTACAGACATGATTTAATTTAGACAGTAAGTCTCACCTGCACAAGGTAAATTACCAAGCACATGTTGTGTGCTCAAAAGGAGGGAACAGAAGCATTCACACAATGCTTCAAGCCTTTCTGTCTTGACCTGTGTGGTGACTTTGTACTCACTTAACTTCAATTAAATTACTGTTTAATTCTAGGATAAAAAGTCCTCCTCAGTGATGCCAGGGCTGGGGAACTCTGACTAGCTCTCACCTCGGCCACACTGGTCAAGAGTGGCTGTCCTCGGACTGCTGGCAGTCCAAGTAACAGTGCAGAGCAGAGATGCCTTCTGCTCTCTACAGTCCCTGTATATTGCCGGCGTCTAGGTTCAAAGCAAGAATCAGAGAAGGCTCTCTCAGAGATCTTTATTCTCCAAGGGTGGTGCAAGAGAGAGAGCAAACAGGGTGTCGTGCCTACTTTTAAACTGGGTGATAACAGGGGGTACAGTTTTCCAACCAATCAGGGACACAGTGGGGTTGGGGGAGTGACGGACAAGAGGGCAGGGGAGGGGAAAACCTGGGCTAAAACCAGACAAACCAAACATCGGGGGGATAACGAGAAAAAACCATCGGGAGAACTACTTATCAAAACTTATCAAAACCCACCACCACACCTCAGCCTGATGGGCCTGATGGATGGACAAGACATATTCATCATCATCTTTATCCTTCGATCCTCCCCCTCTTTGCCTTTCCCTGCAGTTCTCAAGCTTCTCTGTCCGCCAGTGCAAAAGCTCACATACCAGCTCATTTCGTTCGTCAACAAGCAACGTGTTCCGGTCTTCCAGCTTCCGTATGGTGGCATTCAGCTCTGCTATCCTCTTCTGATTTCTGCGCAAGTCCTGTGCATGGACAACAATGTCACACACTTATTGCTTCTCTTCAAAATACATGCTTGAGAAAAGAATCCTTAAAAACACACACCAGTCAACTTAAGCTGTCATCATCAACAAATTATCTTTAGGGATTTTTACAGAAGTAATGTAAATATACTGAATATATTGGCAAATACATATATGTTTTTAGGAGGAAGTATCTGTTTTGGGGGATACTTTAATCGAAAATTTTAAGCCATTTAAAAAACTTAAGAGAAAACAACCAAACAGATGAGAGTTTTTTATGACAGAGGATGAAAAAGCTAAAAGATTGTAATTTTTATTGCCTTTCCTATAGATTGCATCTATTTCCTGAGCCACTACCTCAGGTGAAAAAGTCAGGACAACCCTTTCTGTATCAATTACATTTACTTTCTTATTCCTTGTTTTTATACATGTAAATATGTTTTTATATATGCTTTGGTTGTGCAAACATCTTCCATTTAGTCACACAATGGGTGACTTGCATGCTTTGTGAATGACACCCAAGGACTGTCTGTGGGAAGACAGACAAAGAGGAGGATCTGCTAGAAGTCTCACAGATTCTCCATGCCCAGCCTCCTCCTTGATCCTCCCTGTTCATCCACCCAATTCTAACTGGTTTTGAAGATGCACATTATCCAGGTGGTTAGGTTCACCAATGATTTTTTCAAAGGGGCACTGATTATTTCAGATGTGTGATATTTGTGAATAGAACGACTGATGAAATGCAGCAGTACAAAGCTTTGTCAAACTAGCATGCTCTCTGAAGGCTCTATGGTCATTAACTTGTCTGTAGCAAATTAGTAGAAATGTTTTCCCAGGACCTGAGAAGGTATGTCAGCAAGAAACACACATCCATGCTACTGTTTTGCAGAGACCAGTAAAACCTGCATACAGGGCTGCTGCAGTGCTCTGAACCATCTCCAGCCCTTCCTGGGATCTCTCTCTTGGGACTGCTCATGTTACACTCTGCCTCCTTCACCAAAAAGAGCTGTTCATCCAGAGCTTCCTTTTGCAGCTGCAGCTTCTGCACATAGCCTGTCTGTGTCTCCAGTTCTTTCTCCAATGAAAATATTATCCTGTCTTTAGCCTTGATCTCGTCCATCTGAATGAAAGAAACACCAGAACAATATTACTGTGTGGCAGCAACAGCATTTCTCCAATTTGTATTGTATGATTTACTTAAGAGCACTGACCACTCCTCAAATCGACTCTACCATACTGCACCAGACCTGTAAAACAACACAGTCTGAGCCATACCCATAATTTGGCACAGGAGTGCATTGACTGAGCATTTTGGCAACACAAGAATAAGAATACACCTCTAGGATGCAGACTGTGAATGGGGGGGAGGGGTTGACAGCTTAAATTCCCATTTATTTTACTTAATTGTCAATTCTTGAATTCGAATTTTCAAGCTAAATTTTCTACTGTTACAAGCAGGTCCAGCTCTCCACATGACAGTGTGTCCTGGTTCTGGCCAGGACAAGGTTAATTTTTGCAGTAGCCAGGGGACCCAGAGGTTATTCTATCTCATCCCATGTAATTTTCTGGGGAGGGGGGAAGGGCTCCCTTCTGGATCAGGGTAGCAAGGCTGTGGTCAGGTCACAGGCTCCATGGTGAGCATTTTGCACGTAAGTCACTCTCCTCTCTCATGAACATATTTTATTGTTCTTTTCAGTAGAGTGGTCTTACTTCAATTCATGATCTCATCTTTACCTTTTGTGCCTCAAATTCTCCTCTCCAGCCCACTGCAGGGGATGGCGAGTGAGCAAGCATCAGTATGGTTTGGAAAGTCTAAGCGGGAGCACAAATTGAGAAGTTTCTAAACCATGACACAGGGAAACAATGCAACCTGCACCTTTGCTGATGTGGGCTTCTTTTTGCTTAATTTCCCTAGTAAATACTGAAGGCTATACCAAGACCAACCCAAAATATATCTCCTCTGCTGCCATGGTTTATTGTGTTTAGGATACTGTAACACAGGCTGGAGAAACCAAAAAACTGCAAGTGCAGATGCAAATGCCCTTTATCGAACCCTTTGCACCTTGCATGTGTTAGCAAATCAGAGCCAAATCCTTATGGATTAGCCAATCACTCTCCTAATTTAAGCTGTTAACTTCCATCACAACGCCGATCTTTTTATTCCAACAAATGACAGTGAGAAATGTGTAATACTTTTTCAAAGTGAGTTGCATTGCAGAGATCTGTTATGCAGAAAAAGCTAAGAGACAGTGCAGCCTAAGAGAACACATGAACTGTGTTGATTACTGACCAGGCGTCGAATATCCCTTTCACTCTCCCATTTGATCTTGGAAATGGCTTCCTGGTGGGACTGATGCTCACTCCGAAGATCGCCTGCCTTGATCTTATCGGCCTGGATCATATTGTTAAGGGCCTCATCTACCTGTTTTTTGGCAGACTTCAGTTCAGTAATTTCCTGCAGAAGCTTAAGGCGCTCAGAGTCAAACTGTTTTCTGGCCTCTTCACGAGCCTCAATAGTCAGCGCTGTCCGTACTTTATCACTGCTCCCATCCCGCAGTGCGCACAGCGCTGACTTGAGGCGCTGGATTTCACTGTCTCGGACTTTCACCATTCTCGTCATCTCCTGCTCATGCTGTTTGATGAGGTTCTCCCTCACAGCCTGCAGCTCCTTCATTTTCTCCTCATGGAGTTTGGCTTTTAGCTCTGTGATCTGCACGGTCTGCTTGCGTTGCTCCACTTCGCGGATACGCTTCGTTTCTTGAATCTTCTCTCTTTCGAGTTTAGCAACCTGCATTGAGATAAAATAAAAGTCATCTGCTACCAACATAACATTATCAAAAGAAGCCCACCCAGACATATCCATGCCAAAATAAGTAAGACCCTGCTGAGACTACAGACAATCCTCTACATTCCTAAAACATAGGCCAGATCCTGAGGCATACACGTAGACTACATTGTCTTTACTCAAACAAAAAACTCTGTCTTCTCCAGGTGTCCTGCCTCACACAATGATGCTACATGTACTTTTAATATTTCCTTATGTAATGAGACTCCATGTGTATGTGTGCATTTGTCTAAAAGCTTTTCAACCCAGCAGTCAAATTAATCAGAAAATTGGAGGGCTCAGAAATAGCAAAATTCCTACAACATTCACATACAGCTGCATTTGAGGGCCAGAGATTTCTCCAATTTCTCCTTGTAGCTCAGTAAAATGGAATCTTCTCCACAGAAGCCACAGGACATACACAGTAAATGTTAGAAGCTGGGAAAGAATCAGACCACTGTTTTAGGAAAGAGTTGTGTGGCCTCTGTTGAATTATGTGATGTAATTTTTTCCATGTTTGTCTTCTTCAGCAGACACTTTTAAATAAAATCAAACCCTCACCTTAGATTTCTCCTGATGCAGCTCAATTTGAATGTCTGTTAACTTCGTCCTGAGTTCCTCATTGGCAGCCTGCAGGGCAACAATCAGTGCCTCAGGCTTTTCGCCCTTGCTCCGTCCTTTTTTTGACATGGTTTCTTATTAGCAAGAGTCCACGTGTTTATTTCAAATATGGACTGCCATCTTTTTCTGTTCCTTTCAGAGCCAGTTAGTTCAGCAACTACTGCGTGACATTCCTTAAGGTCCTGGACTCAGCTGCTTTGGAAGCCCTGTGAGAAATAAGAGATACTATTATCTGTCAGTGGACACTGCATCTGGTCGTCAGCTCACACACTTACAGAATACAACAGAGCACTCCCATCTCCAAACACTGCGATCTTTGTGTCTGAAAACCTGCAAGGGTGGTCCCAGCACAAACATGCTTCTGAACACCAGCCTGGCACACCTGTGGGAATTCCATGTTTGCCCTTTTTTCTGTTCTCAAAAAAGGGCATCATGCATTGAAGATAGGCATTAATTTACCATAAAGATTAGTGCTGTTGGGAGTACAGGACTAGAAGGGACAGGTTGTTTAATCCAATTCTTGCAGTCTGAGGTAACCACAAAGCAGATGCTTTAGTCTTAAGGATCTACCAATAATATCATTTTCTTCCGCCTCCCAGCCCCTAATCCCCTGCAAGATCCTGGGCCAAACTCAAAGACTCTCCAGAAAACTCCTACCACCCATCACAGGAGGAAACGGCAAGTGAAGTCCTCATCACCATTCCAAGTCTCTGTGGGAGCAGAAAATGAATAACATGCAAGAGCCTGTTCAGATTAGAAATTATCCCCATGGAGTGAGAAATGAATGCCTATGCCTTTTGGAGGATTAAGATTCTAATTTACAAATGAGGCAAGAAATTACAATATCACACTGTAATCTAGCAATTGGGGTTTTAACATCTGGTTATTAACAGTATAAAATAAAACTCTGGACATTAGACAAACATCATCATTATCCCTGTATTCATCTTAATTTGATAGCATTATTATTCCCATTTGTGGATGCTAGCTGAGAGAATGTGTTGAGATCTGGTGTATCAATTTGGAGATGGGCAAAGCACTGAAACGTTAAGAATGCAAAGAAGGGGACACAGCATAGTATAGTGGTAGTGGTGAAACTTTCTAGCAATAATAATTAGTGCTCCAGTGCTAGATTCCAGGCAAGCTTTCCTCCATTATTGTCAGGTTGCGAATTAATTTTTATTTTTTATTTGCTTTAGGCACAAAACATAAATAGAATCATAATCTCCTACATTAAAACAGAAATAAAGAGACCTCCAAATACTAAAGCCTGTTTAATGCAACAAAAACTTGCATGCATCAGTAGAAGGAAGGACAAGAAAAGAATGTCCCCATATTCCAAGAGGGAATTTTGAGGCTATTTCAGTAAGTCCAACCAAACAGTCATCTGAAGGCATTTCCTGCAGCACTTTAGTCACCGCTGTTCCTCTTCAGTGCTACAGTGACAACATCAGAACATTTTGACAGCAGCTTTATACTAAGGCTGATAAAGAGAGATCACTTGCAAGCTGAAGGCCACTTTCCCTGTCATGTTCCAGCTGTGGAATGCTGTTTGTACAGCCAAGAGCATCCACAAACCTTGTTTAGGCAGAAAAGCGTATGGGATTTGCCATCAGTATCACAAAGCAAAGTACAGTAACATATCTCCTGTTATGTATGGTGATACAGTCTGTATGGAAAGAGATGAATTTCAGAACAAATGGCTCTCTGTCAGCAATACTATTTCCATTCAAAGTCAGAGGAGGAATCTCACACACTAAAAAGTTCTCAAAATTAATGCTGCCTCAGTTAGTTATTACATGCCAAATTTTAGGTATAGTCTCTGCCGCAACGATCTTACAACTTGTTCAAATATCCTATTCCATTACTGTAAACCAAGTACTTTCCAGAACACAGAAAAACCTGTCCCTTTTCTAACACCAGATGCTGCTGTCCATTTTGACTGCACACTATGCTTCTATACCATGGCCACCACAGTCCTTTACTCTTAATGCATCTCTCAGCAGGCCTCATTACAGAAGAATATGCATATAGCTATACATTTATAGCAAGTAGAAAGACTATTAATTATGCAACAGCTGCCCAATATGAGAACCACCAAATGCAAGAGGCATCTGAAATAGCAAATCTCATAGAAACACTTGTGTGAAATAATTTTGCCACTGTAAAACTGGTTCCAGCCCCATAATAAGAAGTTCCAATCTTATAGAATAGATATCCAACTTGTCTACCTACCCAAGTACAGTTTAAAAAATCATACTTGAAATATGAAAAAATGCCTGCAGCTGAAAACCACTTTACCAGTCTGCACAGTGCTAAAGTGAAAGTGAACTTTGCCATTGACTGGAACGGGAGCAGAAACAGGAGACCAGTATGCCTCCCATGCTAACTAAATCCATAAAATGTACTTAGATGAGCCTGGGGACTCAGAACAAAGAAGGAAACAGAATTCTATTAACTCCTAGAATCTTAATCAGACATACTGCCTTTCATCTTGATGAATGAATAAATTAATGTACTCACGCTTCTTCTTGCTCTTTGAACATTGCCTCATAATTGTATCAGAATGCTGCAGTGATGGGTGGGTAAGGATGGGCTGAGAATTCATAGCTCTGATCTAAGAACACTTCAACAGTTTTAAGTGGTATCCAGATTATTCATAATAATACATCTTAATTTTCTTTCCCAGGAGAAATCCAGAGAAGCACCATTTAGCCCAGTTAACTTTTAAATATGAAATAATGTTTCAAGTAAAACATAATTGAACAGTTCCTTCCACTGCATAGGTGCTATCTGCTCTAGGTGTTTGTTGAAGACGGCCACAAGTACCCAACTCTCATCTCTGCTGAGTAACCTCTCTGGTTGGGATGCTTGGGTGCTTTTCAGTGTCACTCTAGCTCTTTACCACAGGCTCAAATGCTAAAAGACTCATACTGTAATCATAGGTGTGCGGCATACTAGACCTGGATTCAAATGAAAATAACTTGGAATACAGTAGACAAAACTGTGTGCAGGGCAAGCTGGAGAAAAGAATAGAAAATACTGACAGGCGTTGCATGATGAATATAACTGCACTACAGTTCCAAGTGGTGATTTATCAGACCCAGGCACAGGACTCTAGAACACCTTGGGTTATTGTGAAACTCAAGAACAGCCTCAGCAGTCTTTCTTTTTCCAAACAGGAAGAAGGTGTCTGAGCTAAGAGACTTATGGAGTACCTTTTGATTCAAAGCAAAGGAAGGGAAATAAATGCTGGCACACTAAGTGTAGCTTGGCTAATTACTTGGTGTAGGCTGCTAGACTGTAGCTGAACTTTGTATTTGAGAAATGTTTATTTGTGAGATAAATTCTACCAAGGGAAAGAGAAAGATCCGGCCTGCCTTTTTCTTCCCAAATCTAATAACATTTTACTTTATTTTCCTAATCAATATTATTTACTTCTTTGTCCCTCCAAAGACCTTGGTGTTATCAATATCTGCACAACACATGAAGGTTTTCACAGAGCCCCGTAAGTTCACAGTATCACCCTACTAACCAGAGGAGCATCTCTCCCTAAAATTGTACTGGCCCTATTGAGTCTGAAGGCATGATATTATACGCCAGATCAAAATTAACACTGTAAGACAAATTTGCTCTGTGTAATTTCTACATCTCTTCCTTTCTCAGCATTAAAAAATCAGAAAGTGCTGCAGGATAGGGGGAAGGAAGAAAATAGGTAGAATCTAAGTAGATTTCAATACATTCCCCAAATCTAGAGCTAGTTTTAAAAAAGTCGTAATTTCTGTAGTGTGAAAAATCTTGGAAGTTAAAAATTTCCCTGCCTAACAAAAAATAAATTAAAACCTTGATATTTTTCTTTTGGAAATATTGAAAGTGTCTTATAAAAATACCCTGTTATTGAGAAATCAATGCATCATTGCTGAGAATATTATTTTGACTTATGTACTGTCACACTTAAAAATGTAACAGCTGTGTCAAAACCAAGAAACTCCTTCAAACCATACACCAATTAAACACTCTTGAAAACAGCAGCAAAACTGTTGCTTCAGTTCATACCACCTATGAGTTTTGTCAAGATTTATTTACTAAAACTGACATCAACTGGTTGTCTGGAAGGGAAGCTTTTACAGCATAAAGGAAAATATCACAATCAATAGCAGCCACTCTTTCCCTACGTCCATTCTCAAGCTGACCTACACAATTGCAAATCAAACTTGCTGCTCTCATGATAAAGGAAAGCAGCCTGAAAACCCTTGTCGGATTGGATTCTGCTGGGCAGTATTGCCAAACATACATTCATAACCACATCATCACTGGATGCTAACTCTGGAAAAGGCTCTGCCTCTGTAGGTTATTGTCTGTCCAGTCCCTTGCCAGGTTTGGATTTTGTGACCTGACTGAACCTCAGCTGGGGTTCCAAACCTCACTGGCTGTTCCTCTAAGTGCTAACCTTCCCCTTGTATCAACAGCGTAAGGTGCTCAAAGTAAATCTGCTCACTGTTCATACTAGTACACTTGATTCTGTGAGACTTATCAGAAAGGAAAAAAGCATCAATGGTCTCAGATCTTCCAGAGCAGGGAGGCAGTTTCAGACAACATAAAACTGAGCAAACTGTGCAGTTTTGCCCAACTGACAATCTCTTCTTACCAGTGTGTAAAAGTTAACAGCTCAGTGAACTAATACATACAACCTGTTCTATCAGCAATGAGAAACAGGGCACATGCCGAGTTTGCTTACTTACTCCCAGTATTTGATAGTCCTCTTCCACAGAAGTCCCTATTACAAGGAAGAACATATTTCAGGAAGGATGCTGGTACAAGCACCAGCTCATCTGTCCATTTCAAGGATCAACTGATCACCTCTAACAGAGTATCTCTTACTGACTCCTCCAAAATCTGCAGTCCCAGGAAGAAGTTGCTGGGAGTAACACAGTACCTAAAGTATTAGGGAGGGACTATCAGAAATTTTTAAGTGTCTCATTTGTGTGATCATTCATGTTCTACTAAAAAAGAACTTGCTGCATGGGCAAAATAATTTTATTGCCAATGAACAAGGTGTGTATAGCTAAAACTGCAATTAAAAGAAAGGGGGTATTATTTTTCTTGCTCATAGGAAGGCTCTGCCTCCACCTAAGCTCACATCAAGGATCATACTTTAATCTCAGTTATAATTTTCTATTTTCTGAGGGCAAGAGCAGATAGAAACTCTAACTCATACATGTGTTCCTCCCAACATCTTGCTCTCAGCAACTTGGTTCTGCTCAAGTAGTGGCTCCACTGTAAAGTGAATTTAGCTATGTGAACAAGCAAAAACTCTGATCTAAACTTGTTTTTCTCTGGGCCCAGAGCCAGCATTTTAAGGTATCATTTTATCATTGCCAAGGTAACAATTAACAGTTGGAACCCCACTGACACAACTCTCCATCAGAAAAGGGTGCTGTGATTCAGGTGAGGTAACCCTAATATGAGGGGATGCTCCAAATCACAACTGCTGATCCAAGCACCCTGGCTCTATATCCCAGTCCTGACTCTAGAACCAGAACTTCAGAACACGGCAAGCATGATGCAAGTATCATGTGAAGCTTTTTCATCCTTAGCAAATAAATCCTTTCTGACCTTTCTTTCGCCATCTCTGCCAACAATCTGCAACAATTTTGGAAGAGGCATTTTCTATTCCCAAAAAATGGTGAAAATCCCTTGGAACTAGAGGAGCAGCTCCGGTGCTTCCATGCTGGAAATTCCAGTCCCCAGACTGGATTCATGCTTGTTCACTGATCCAGTCTTAAGCAATACTTTAAGGAAATAATACTTTCACATAAGCTAATTCCCATTCCTGCACCAACTCTGCTAGCTACAGGGGGAACACTGACCATACACAACTCCCTATGTTTCCAAAATCTGTCTCATTTGCCTTAGTGGGATTTGAATGAATCCTAAATTGTCTTTGCTTTGGATTTTATTTACCAGCTCTTCGGGACAAATCCTAACCACTCTCTGATTTTGACTGCACAAAAATCACTGTATTGTAGTTAGATTTCTAATCAATACCATAATAATTTTCAGGAATATTAAAATATCCTCTGAACTGAGCTCACAATATCCCTTGGATATGGGGCTCTACGCAAGGAATACAGGATGAATCTGGTGCTGCTAGGCTGCCCATTGGCCCTTGCTCTAAAACATGAACCAAAAAAACCCTATCCAAGTAGCTGGCAGCTCCATGGAAACAGTAAAAAGGGGACAGAAGCATTATTGTTACCCACAGCAAAGCTAAACAGATTTGTTAAAACAATATTCTAGTATTCTGTGGCTAAAATACCATCTGTCTCTTTCTCATACAGTTATTTTCCTAGAAGTTGGCATAACACAGTGCACACTGAGAACACTAACATAATAAAGAAAATCCTGCCCACCAATTCCAAAAGGAAATGGACATTTTCCAGAATCAGTACTTTTCAGCATAAGATGCAAATAGATACTCACTGGAGACTCTACTTAAGAATGCCAGGATTGTCAGAACAAGGACAAGCTCTATCAACCTGGCCAGCTCACTGCAAGATGGAGGCCTAACAAAGCATTTTAGTGGTTTTGTATTTTGCACATTATTTTATGCAAGTAGATCACGCTCAGCCACCAGACAACATGCACCACCTGGAAGAGAAACACTGAAATTCATAAAGTTTATCATATCAGGCCCTCCTTTATTTGACTTTAACAACCCAACAAAACCATCTTTTGCTTAATCGAAATGCATATAAAAATAGAAAACAGCAGAGAGGGAAAGTTCATGCCCCAGATCGTTCTCCTGAAAACCTTTCATTTTCCTTCCAAGGCCATACGAATGATCACTCTTATCTTACAGATACCAGAGGAAGGTATCTTACATTCACTACCAAAAATTGTCAGATATTTAAGTAATTTCTCTACTTAAAGTAACAAGGTTAACTTTGGAAGTTTTTGCCATTTGTAGCTCAACTCTTGATACAGCCAATAAATGCAGACATTTGTTTCAGAACAGATTTTAAAAAAATCTGCACTGTGGCCCCTTTTCCTTCCATTTTCTGTGAAAAGAATATGAATGTTTCCATTACCAGGGAAGTTCAGCAAAAACAAAGCCAGCAGTTTATCTCTTCACATTAACTTTCCAGCACAAATGTAAACACATCTTTCATATTAGTAATTTCTATACATTTTTTAGACTCAAAATACCTCTAAAAATAAAAACATTACAAGCAATGTTAATTTCAGAGAGATCTGAATAAGCATTAAGATACTGTATTTAATTTCAAATAAATTTACAAATGCCTAAATCCTCATCGAGTTCCCCTAACACAGGCTCCCATGCAGGTCACAGACACCCACTTCATATTCCAGGAAAACAGCAATATGTAGGTCATGTTGCAACCCACAAAAATCCGTGACTTAATGCAAAAGGGATCTGCAAGCAGCCTTGCTGGATGTGGCTCAGTGATCCAACCACACCAAAGGCAGAGATGTTTGTCAGCTCTCCACTGTGCCTCTGAAACATGTACTGGACACACGCTAAACTTACAGGTTTGTCCTTGAAAGCACTTCCAAATTAATTACGCAGTCTTTCCTTAGTTATAAGCTACCAAACCATAACCAGCACAATTATTCTTTCAGACGTAAATAATCCAATCTTTTTCCAGTGCAACAGACCCCACATACTCTGTGTTGACCTAACAGATCACGATTTCCTATCAGAGAGGGGACATGAAAAGCGTATATTATTAAGGGCTGTATTAAATAAAGCAGATTCTCAGAAAATTACTGCATCTCATTTTGTTCCTCACCAATGCACAGAGATGGAAAAGAGCACCTTACAGAACCTTAAATATTAAGTACAAATAAATACAGTGAAAAAAACCCTAAGGACTTATCTACAAATCACAGAACTTGAAACAAAAATCTCATTAATGTTCATGAAAATCTAAGTGTATGTTATGCATTAACATAATTTTAAGTCTTTTTATCATTTTTTACACCAGGCCTATCCCAAATACATGTCAAACAGTACAGTATCAATTCTAATTAATTCCTATCACTTGTAACATTAAGAGTTCTTAGGATTTTGCTTACGTTACAGAAATGAAAAATCTAAAGTATTTCTGCACCCATTAAAAACATCAGCTTGATGAATATTAGCAAACCAGTGCACATACAAGGGAAAAAAAAAAAAAAAACCAAAAACCAAAAATCCCAACTCCACCATTTCTCCCAACTTCATATGCTCACTCATTACTGGTTACCCTAAACCACCTGGGGCCTCAATGCCATTTTCAACAACTGTTTCTTCTTCTTTTCCATTTTAATTTCCATGTTACTCAGGCCCTTTGTTCACAGTCTATGCAATGTAAGGTTAAACAGGTCTTTCCCTTAAACATTTTAAGGAATACTGTAATATACAATTTCAAAAAATTAAACTAATAGCTTGAAAAATGGACTACGGGGTGAAGATATTACCTCCTTGAAGGAGATGGAAGGAACGCATAAAATGAAAATGTGGGCCAACACGCATTTTAGCATCAACTGCTCTCAATTAATTAAAATAATTCATTATTTTTATTAAAATAATCTGAGATGCTGTTATACTTTGCATTACTATTTTTAACATAAAAGAAAATCTGGTATACCATACCAGCTCTTCTATCCTAACAATTTTCTCAGGTATGTCAGTCTGCTTTATTATTCATTAGAGTACCTTTCATCCAAAGTTAGAAATTGAAGTGTAGTTAATTTATATTCCCTATTTGTTGGTATTTTCTAAACTGTTAAGTAAGGTTTCATTGTGCAGCTATGTACTAAAGTGTGTGCTGCATTTGTGTGCCTCCTTGTGAAATGCTGCTGTGTGGATGGTCACATATATCAGTTCACTTTGCTTCTCTTGTGACCATGGCTGATGCCCACCGTTCAACACAGGGAAATGTGATGTCCAAATATGATCTTCTAGAGAAAGCGCAGATCCTAAAGTTTACATGGTCTCACAGCAACCCACCAGTGATCCAAATGCATGGCAAGCAAACCATACAGCATCATCAGTTCTAGCGAGAAGAACTGAAAGCTCATGTTCCTGAACATACTTGCATGTATTAGTTTTCCTTTCAAGTTCATTAGATGTTTTGGAGTCCAAACTGCAGCCTGTGATTCACAGTTTTCACACTGTTCTGTCGTTTCCAAAGAAGCTGTGTTTATGCTTATTTGACCTGACAGTGTTCAGCGTGGCCACACCATAGAGCTTTCTCATGGTTCTTCTGGCATGCTGTTGAATTTTCTATTTAGAGCCCTACCTCCTGAAGCAAAGACTTCTAGTCCTCATATTTTAAAGGAGAAATTCAAACAGCCCTTAAAGACACAGAAACTAGAAGTACTACCAAAATTACATTTTTCTACCCTCGTGGATTCTGGATTTTGGGAGCTGATGACAGAGAACTGCACAGATGCTTTGCACAGACCTATAACGAGAAGGCAGCAGAGAATCCATCTCTAAAGATGAGAAGATAAATTTGGTCTAATCTGATAAAGACCCAACCTTGAAGGGAAATAGATTTATAGAGGAACTTTGAAGATGTTACCTGCTAGGAATTTAAGTAAGCTATTGATTTCAAAACACATCATGCAAACATGTAATTATAAATTCAAGTAAATAATATTAACATTTTAAAATTTTGGGTTTTAAAACAAAAATATTTAGTTTGCAGTCTTGTACAAATATTGCATTGTCACGCACAAAGATTAAAGTGAAATCTGATGGACCTAGAAGATACAACATCACTGGACTCAAAATTCAGGCACCTGGTAAGGACTTTGCCTCACCACAACTTCATAAAGCCAGTAGAAAACAAAACATTTACCACTACTGAAAATTACCATGACTGAGTAGTGAAAGTATCTTCAGGCTCACACAGTTTGGTTAAAAAGAGGGGGAAACCCTGGGGGTTATAATTAACAAACAACTTGGATTTCAACTGCTCAAGCTACATCTGAGTTATACCAGCCATACAGCAGTAGAATCCAACACCACACCTTTGTTACAGTTGAAGGACTATTTTTGTAACATTCTAAACCAACATATCCACTATTAAATGAATGGAGATCAAAACTGAAAATTATTCTGGGCATCATTCTATGGTTATATTTCACAGCATTTTCCTGACTTGAATACCCTGAGGCTACTTATGCTTTGTAATGACAGAAAACTTACGCAGCATCTTTCCAGCTACATTGAAGTCTTAATAGTAAAAAGAATACCAGAACTCAGCATTTATGTACACATTAAAATAGCCAATCACCTCAATAGAACACAACCACACACAACCATACATACGTAAGATCCACCTTATGTTCAATTCTTAATGTGCAGAATACCAAAGTTCTTATTCAGAAGATTATTTAGCTGGGAACGGCCTCTGAAAGCAGAGGGATTATCAGAAGCCACTGAAAGGTGACAGGGGCAAGGTTCTCAGAAGGGAGGCTGAGTCAATGCATTAGCAGTATCACAGAGCTTGAAGTTCGGCTTGGTGAGGACACTGGAAATACCTGGCTCAAAATCATCTCCAAAGTGAGAGCTACATTTCTCTACCTTAGGCACTACCAAAACAGTCTGTCAGAGAGCAGGAAGTCAGAAGGTTGCAGTATCTGTCACTGACAGCCTACTTCTTTCTGGTAGGAGTTGCTGACAAACAGGGAATCCCAAATTCAGGGAATCCCAAATTCAAATTCAGCAGACCACCAAACTGCCACTGTTCTGGAAATTACACAAAGCCAAAAGGGCAATCCAGCAACAGTTCCTGGCAGCCACCTCCAGTAGGTAACTCCTATGGAAACCCCAGCAAAAACTTTCCAGCCTTTCCTCCCTGAGGCTTCTCCTTGGGATTTTGCTTCCTGTGGAAGCAAGGGTGGAACTGGCTCCAATCACACAACTTGATTAGAATCACAGAATGTCTCAAGTTGGAAGGTACCCATAAGAACCACTGAGTCCAACTCCCTGCCTGTCACAGGACCACTTACCACATGACTAAGAGCATCATTCAGATAGTCCTTGAACTCTGATAGGTTTAGTGCCCTGAGCACTTCTCTGGAAAGTCTGTTCCAGTATCCAGCCACCCTCTCAATGAAGCAGCATCTCCTACTGACCAGTCTGAACTGCCCCGATAGAGTTTCATTCCATTTCCTTGTGTCCTGCTGGTCACCAGAGAGAGAGGATGAGCACCTCTCCCTCTGCTGACCCCCTTGAGGAAGCTGTAGATTGTGATGGGGTCACCCCTCAGCCTTGTCTTCTCCAAGCTGAACACAGCAAATGTCATGAGCTGCTCCTCGTAATTCTTGTCTTCAAGACCTTTCCCCATCTTGGTCACCCTGCTATGGACACACTCTCAGTAGTTTCTTGTATTGAGGTGCCCATGGCATCTTTTGATTGACACAGAACTACTGAGAGAGTACTTGTGTCTTGTGCCGTCACTCCCAAATTTCACCAAAATCGTAACTATGCCTAGAAAATCTGTTAAAATCACCAGGTGTTTACCTCACTGAAGTACCTATCTGAGCCAGATTGAGCGCCAGCAGAGGCAGCATTTAAATCACAGGAGCCTTGGGTTTGAAATTCCTATGCAGAGTAGGCCAGATCAATAGAAACAAAAACAGAGTCAGAGCAGAAACAATAAACCTCACATTATAGCCTGAAAAGGGACAAAACATTCTCCTGATGGGCTACCCTGATGCTTAGACCAAGCAGACACCTACACCATGGCAAAATCTGACCCAGCAAATCAGAGACACTGAGAATGGGAGTCCAACATATCACCTTACAGTGAGGCACAGGACAGCATCAGAACGCAAATGTTTTTAAAAAATGCATCTCTTGGGTTTTTTCTTACAAGAGGTCAAATTATTTTTTTTTTAATATGTAAGTTCCTGTGTTCCCAACCTATAAGGTACAACCAGGCATCTTTAAAATATTTGCATTCACAGCACAAAAAACAGAAACAGGATACAAATGACTATTCAGTGCCACAAGGTAGCTCAAATGAAGTATCTAGGTCTGTTGTAAGTGGCCAAAATGAAATTGAGGGATGGCAATCCGGTAATTTAAGCATAAATTGCACACCAGTCCGAGAGGCAGGTTTCCTCCATCACTGGCCGTGAAAAAGGCATGCGTTGCATGTACAAAGAGATGCATTCTGCGGGGTCTGTGCTTACAAGACAGAATGTCTTGTCACACATAGACACGCCGGCCCTGTCAGCACAGGACACGTCCAGGTGCAATTCTGAACATTCTGCTGGGCAGGAAGCCTTGTGTACCGGCGTGGGAGCGGTGGAGCGGGCACAGAAGCACCGCGACTGGAAACCAGTGCAGAGAGCGCCTGCAGGGCCGCGCCTGACTCGCTCCCTTCGCTCGGGCTCCC
>WEIU01010807.1:114388-149034 GCA_013389925.1 Aegithalos caudatus | reverse complement strand
GGCGCCCCGAGCCGTGCGGCTCCGTCAGGGCTCCCTGCCGGCGGCGTCGGACAAGCCGGCCTCTGAGGGCGAAGGCCCGCGCAGCCCTCGGACCACAGCCAGGGTGACACGAGGCGTCCGGAGCCCCCGTGGCCCCAAGCTGGAGTCCGCCCGAGGCCTTGCGACTCCCGAGGGACACATCTCATCACTAGTCTCCATTTGGACGGCACGTCGATGGCCACAATATTTGGGAGAGTGACTTTCATCACCCTGGGGTCTACCTATCCAATCCATATCTTTCCAGCTTAGAGACAAGGGCACCGTGTGGAAGCAACAGGATCTAATGCTTTGCATAAGCCCAGGTAAATGAGTCACTCTTCCCTTATCCATCAGCACATCAACCTTCACATAGAGGGCCACCAAGTTTATCAAGCACCATTTGCCCTAGTGACAACAATTTTACAAATGGTCTCATGGGTATCCTCAGGTTTGCATAGAATAATTAGGAGAATTCTTGCAATATACATCAAGATCCAGTTTTACTGTCTTAAACATCTACAGTAGAAGTGGTTGTTGAATGGATACTATGGAACTTAAGACAGTAATTTCTAGAGATGCCCAGAGCTAAGGACATGGGTTCCCTCTGCTCCATGCACGTGATGCAAATGCATTGTACAGAGGGCCCAGGGCTGTAACCCACAAGTTTCCTATGTGCTCACCTGTACAACTGGTCTCATGAAACACAGGAAGCTATGACTAAATGGGAAAGGGTTTTTAAAATGCTTTGTCCTTGATCTAAAGACATGCCACAGACATAGAGATAAGGCTGTAAATGTATAGGGGCGAACAAGGACACTAATTTTGAAACAAAGGCATCATTATCTTTTTGTCTCCTTAACAAAATGATCCATTATAGTTCATTTGAATCCACTGCTACAGTACACATGGAAGCTGCACCATAAAGAAGCCCAAGGACTGTAACCTCACCATTATTTTTTAAATTGTGCTATCCCGACTGCTTTTCTACTGAAAGCTAAAATTATCCATCAGATCTACAGTGAGACCTCAAGACAGCTGTCACCTGCAGCTGCTTGGGATTCCTCTGGTATTTGCCAATCCTTTAACATACCCATGGGACCTATCTCTAAGTGCCTATTCTACTGCTTTAGTGAAGCGTCTCCTCTGTAGTTCAAGACAAGCAAAAGTCATTAAGTAGACAGGTAGGTAACAGTCTCTGATGAGGACAGCAGTAATACCACTGAGGTCATCCAAAGAAGTGCAGTAAAGACCAGAGGTAACTTGGCAGAATCAAACTTAAAATGTATTTTAACTCAAGCAGACATACTCTTCCCAATGCCTCACTTAGGAGCAGTCCTGTGTAGTGGGATATGTTTGTCCTGACTGGAATGACTTGGTGAGAAGTAGAGCAGGTTCTCACACCACAGCACAGGCTGTCCTTTGCCTGTTGGGGCCCATCTGTCTTCAGCTGTGGACTCTGCTAATTCCTACCCTTCATGTGAGGGCAACAACAAAAGGAGGAATTTCCCTAGAAAGAAGTGGTTGCATGTCCCATCTGCAATGTCACATCCAAAGCACAAGTGAGAAGTATCAGAATTGTTCATGGTGTTACAGAAGACAGATTGAGAGGGGAGACACGACGTGTGGGAGTGTTGCTGGCTGACAAGGATGCAGGAAGGAAAAAGGGAGCAGCAACATCTGTGGATGATGTTTCTCCTTGGTTGCGAAGCTGTAAGATCTGGCGTAGCAGGGCCTTTCCTTCTTCTCTAGTCTGAAATTAATTTGCAGAAAACAGAGCAATATGCCTGAATGGATGGTTTCTGGGTCAAATTCAGTATGTAAACAGTGTAACTTAAAGTAGTTTGTCATTCTGTAAGACTACAAGCTATAAAAGCCATTCTCAATTTTTTTTTCTTGTGCTCCTTAGAAATGTTAAAGTAAGTCACTTTTTTGGTTTTAGTCTTTCCACCTTTTACTCCTGATTGGTGTGTTTCTTGGGTATTTCAGAGAACAGAACCATCAACCACTGAAGCTGTCTAAATATTACAGCAAAAAGTAAATTGGGAAAACTTAGAATAAGGTGAATTCAGGTCATAGAGAGCTCCAGGCAGCTTTTTCAAGGATAAGTCAAACACCCTGCACTCATGATTAGTGTCTACCACGAGGCTGAAATTAAAAATCCCAAACCGCCCACTTACAGATACGTAACATCGCAGAGTATGGAGTTGCACACAAAACCCAAGTACTATTATATCCTCTGTACTGTCTTCACACAGAAGATGAGAAATAGAAATTTCAGAAGTACCACTGCTACACAGTGTGTGGGAGTTTGTGACCATTAAACTACCTCCTCACCACCAAGACTTTTAGCAGCCTTAAGGCTAGATGTGAAGCTTCAAATTATTTTACTTAGTGAATACCAATGAATACCAATTCAATTTCACTATCTATACCACATCCCATGACTTTTATCAACTATATTCAGCATGACTGATCAGGTATACATGACAACCACCATTCAGCATATGACCTGTATGGCAGACAGCCTTCACTCCTTCATAAAAGATTCCTTCTACTCTGAGGACAGCCAAGTTCAAGGTCATAGATCCCTTAAGAAAGAAGCACCAAAGACTGTGCAGTTACTCACATCATTGAAGGCACAGCATTTCTGAGCACATGCTGAGGCTTCATCCCAAAGCTTACATTTGAAGTAGTACTGGGCCAGGTAACGAAATGCAGTGCTGACCTCCAGGTGCTCCACTACCTCCTACAGTGAGTGTGGTAAAAAACATCATCTGTAAGTGCCTTCCAAAGTAGTTCTACACTAGTTTACTTCTCCTTTTATTCCCCAGACATCATCTTACCCCACAGGAATAGATATCCTGGATGTATTTGATGTAGCATTGAGCTGCCTGTTCAGATTCATTCAGCTGTTCATGCAACCTAGAAAAGCAGAAAAGTGGGTCACTGGAATAAGACTGCAGTGTTGAAAATCTTCTTGGTCTATGAAAGTACCTGCTCACCCTGACCTGGACTAAAACCAGGTCCTTTCCTTCAGGATTTGCAGGATATGCAATACGTCCTGCCCCTCATAGAAAGAGATAATCTAACTTGCATTAATGTTGACAGACAGGCAGTCAGATAGTGACTAAACAGCTAGAAGCAGTAACAACCAAAGCAGGCACCTTTGTTTATTCTGTTGCATTTTAAACCTTTTAACAGACCTTTGCCTTGCTACTTACTTGCTATTTCCTCCAGTGCTCCTTCTTCCCCTGCTGGAGCCCCAATTTGTATAGCAGTGTCACTTTTCATTTGTCCTTTTTTTTCCCCTCTCCTTCCCACTTTCTACTACTTTATCCCCACCAAAATAATTAGTGCTGATGTCACAGTATTCGCATTAGACCTTTTGCAATGTCACAGCTGTATACTAGAGAGGAAAAATAAAATCAAACTACAATTTTGTACGTCATCTACCATCATGGGCTGGGCTGCTTTTTGTTGAAACACAACAAATACAACTGCTAGCACTGCCTGCTCAAATCACCTCAGGATTTAGAAGTCCTCTGCAATCCACATTATGCTATCATTCTCTCTAGTTATCCTGATGGAAACAAAGATGAAGCTGGACACCAAAATTTGCAGTCTTACAGCCCTAAAGATACCAATTCTTACACAGCTTCAAAAGTAATAGTGCCTAACAGCAATTCCACTTCTTTATGTTCTGCATTTTATCATTAGGTATCAAAGTGCAACTTGCATTTAACACAACCCTGACAGTTCAGCGAGGGTACATACTCACTTGGCGAGTTTCACAAGTGCCATTTTCTCTACATCTCCCACAGCATAAGCTCTCCAATAGCACTGTCAAGGAAGGAAAGTCAGTCAAGCATGTCACAAAAATTACTACAGCTCATGACTCCAGCATGCAAGTCAGAAACAAAAAACTACAGGGTTTGTCAACAAAAGGGGCATGTATCTGTAGAAAACTCCTTATTTATCAGCTGCTCTAGTTATATTGCAGCAGTACTTCCCAAACTGTTAGTGCCAATGAGTTTAGGTAGCACTAGCTACATAATTTTGCTGCAATTTCACCCAACGTTCTGGGAGACACCCTGAAGTCTTACGTGTCAGTTCTCACCTTCTTAGCTTCCACCAACTGATTGAGTTTCTCATAGCATTCTCCTAGGGCAACCAGCATACGAGAATCATTTGGTCTGTAAAAGAGCAATTCTTCAGGTAGTTTAATGGACTGCCAGCTGATCTCAGGGTAAGGGGAAGGTTGCGGGAAGGGGGGTGCAGTGGTCAATGGAAAAAAAACCAAAAAATCTACACCTGGTAGTCTGTCATCCTTTTGCATAAAACATCACTCATACTCCTGACCAGTCATCCTCAATATTTAACTGACAAAGCTTTCGTTAACAGTTAACTAACACAACTAAAAGGATTTGGAACAGTGAGACTGTGCACATCGCATCGATTTTTTTTCCTTCCCCAACTGAGCTCTTGTATGTAATTTCCTTAGCCAGTATCAACCATGTCAGAATGAAGACCAATAAACACGGCTCCATTCTCAACTCTACCTGAGCTGGTGGGCCCGTCGGTAGTAATAGAGACAGTAAAATGGCATTTTGAGGATTTCATAGGTTTGCCCCAAGCCATACCATGCTCTGTAGTCCCTCTTGTTCACCTCTATTGCATGCCTGTCAAAGAAAAGGAGATGAGCTAGATAGAAAGTCAGGATCAAAACCATGTCCAGCAAAACACTACAAAAAACTGAAGATACTATTTCAGAAGCAAACACCATTTTGTGCAGTACACGAGCGTATGGTACCTATAAGCCTGGATAGCTGCAGATGTGTTCTTCATTTCCATATACTCATGTCCCATAAGTGTCCAGGCTCCTAGATAACGAGGATTCAGTTTCAAGGCCCTCTGGAAATAGAGTGCTGCTTTTTCATGCTGGGAACGCAAGCTATAATAATTTCCTAAAGTAAAAATCATAATATTTAAATAAATTTTAAAAACCCACAACCAACAAATAAAAAAAAAGCCAACCCAAATAGAGAAGTAGAAAAAATGATGTAATGTGTGTTATCTACTACCTCTTAACAAACTGTAGAGAGTCCTAATAAAGACAGAACTGATTTAAACCTCAAAAGACCTAATTACACTCTGTTCACCAGTGTTCTGGTCAATTCTTTTCCAGCTGTACCAATCAATTTATGATTCCATCCACTTCGAATGTCATGATCTAACAAATTAATTTCCTGCTCCTGACACACAATTATTTCCATTGGAGTTTGAAGACTATTCAGGCATTTTCAGGTACATAGGTCTCCTTGTACCCTATTGTCCTAGTAATATTACAGCAGCTTTCAGAGAGAAATGAAGGAACAGGATACTCTGTCACTTAGTCTGCTTTTCAGGCTGCCTGAGTCCACATTCACTAAATGGTGATTTTGATTGCCTTGCTGGCTGATCACTTCCACAAGTGTTTCAAAGATTCCCTAACACAGCCTATAGACAGCAAGATAAGATGTAAAAATAACATGTAAAAGAACTGGCTCTCACCAATCACACAGCAGGTCTCAACACGGTACTTGTCTATCTCACAGAGATTGTGAGCCAGGTAGCTCAACTCAGGCTTCATGCTCTAGTGGAACAAAAGATTAAAGTGATGAGAGGGAGAGTACATTGTTTTGAAAGAAAACCTAAGCCACTGGCAATGCATACAGTGCATCTCTTGCATCTCTTCCATGGAGTTTGGAAGCAGAAAGGCAGTATTCAGAGAGGCCAGACAGCACCAGCTCCTTTGCCAGTATTTAACATACCTCCTATAAACACTATCACTATGGACAGGCCACAGGAAGAGTGCTTACCCTTACATAGAGCAAGTTGGAGAAAGTGTCCATGTTTTCTATCCTGTAAGGATCTTGTTTCCTCAGCTCATTAAAGATGGATAAAGCTTTGTCAATATCTGAAGAAAGAACAGCATATGGGACACCAACAACTATAAATGCCAAGTTTGCATTAAGAGGGTCATTCCTACTTAGTGTCACTGACCTCTAATATTGTGGTAAGCAACTGCAATCTGAGAGATGATATAAGTGCTTTTGGAAAATCCTGCATCAATGAGACTCTGATACTTCTGCAGAGCTTCCTCTATCAGCTGCAGCTCTGTATAAATGTGTGCAAGAAAGAACTCCTTCATCCATGTATCTGGCAAGGACAGGAACTTCAACTAGCAAGAATCAAAGAAGAGGAGAAAGAGATGACAATCAGAAGTATTCTACAAGCTACATATGGCAAAGAATCCATTATCCTCCCTCCCATGAATTTAGGAGATGGTCCTGAGGTAGCAGGTTTTCCTGCAGTCACTTTCTTAAACCCACTTGGTCAAAGGAGGAAGAAATTGTCTTCAAATATGACATCACTCGGTTCTTGCCTCAGCCATTAAATTCAGAAGTCCTTTGAAAGACTGCACTTTCTCCTGTGTTTGAACATCAATATTGTAACACTAATTCCAATCAACTAAGTGTGCAGACTCAAAATTATATAATAAAAAATGTACTTCCCTGTTCCCACAAATTGGTAATACTCTCCTCTGCATCACTTTTTAATTTTTTTAAGTACTGTTTTAAATACTTCATCAGAATTTACTGAAGAATTCCAGGAGTGGACTCAAATTCCATGCAGAAAGAAAAAATAATCTGTGTTGGTTTTATATCTGAAGTTTGTTTCTTTGATACAATTCACCTCCTATGTGGCTTCGTACATTATCATTACAGTTTTCAAAGTAGTGATTCTATATGTCATTTCAAAAGTGCTCTATAACCAAGGAATTAGAACCAGATTAAGAAAAAAATATAAAAGAAAAGTCTTTTAGGAAGATCTCTCTCATGTGATAAGGTGATAACCCCAGTCACAACTGCTTCCAAAATATATAAATTACAAATTTCTTAAACCACTTTGTGGGTAAATTATAAGAAATTGTCGCTCCTGTATACAGATTCTCAAGCTACAGCATGGGAAGCAATTGAAGATAAAGAAGATTTAGCAATATAATTTACAATTGTGGATTGCCTTGCCTGACAGTGTCTCATGGAATGAAGCAGTGGGCATCAATCTTGTGGCCACAGAAACACTGGTCACTGAATCAGGCTAAATTCTTGAGATTTGTTACCACATCTTGGTATTTCCAAAGTTTTACCATCTCTTTATCTGTAATCAAGTTACAAAGTTCCAGCCAGGCTCCCCAATGCAAAGGCAGGGCATGAGCAGCTTCAACAAACACATCTATTGCTTCTTTCACCAGGTCCAGCTTCCGCAGCACAACGCCATATCTGTAAAAAAGAGCATCAGGTTGACAAGAGTCATGAAATTCTGCATATCCACACAAATACATAAGAAATACATGGAGACACTTACAGATAAAGGCCAAATCCATCCAGTTCCTGTGCCTTGTGTTTCTTGCTGAGCTCAACTCTCAATTCTCGTAGAGCTTCATTTTTCACCTGCCCTTTTTCCAGAGGTCCTACGTGAAGAGAAAGTCACACAGCTAGCTTTCAATAAGGAGTCTCACCACAGCAATGCAAAGTCTAGGGTACATTCAGAATTATCACTGGCATGACATGAAGGCTTCCCAGCCTGTGTTTATTTTCCCCACTTTAAAGAAAATCGCTTAGTCTGGTCACCCAGTTTAAAAGAATACCCAATAGATGAAAATTAAGCCAATGAATCAGAAGAAAATGAAAAAATCATGTTACAGTACACTATTATCCAAATAATTGAGGGGAAAGCCATATACCCAAGATGAGTTACATGAAGAGTCAACAGCGAAAGCTTCATTATCTCGTCATGTGTTTCTTGACACCACAGACTTACCCAAACTATCAACTGTCTCATCATCCTTCTTCTTTTCCCCTGACTGTGGAAAAGAAAGGAAATCCAAGATTACATTACAATAGTATATTTCCTATGTTTGCTGCAGCGCTTGCAGCAGCATTTAAACTGAGTTTTCACAGACAGCACAGTTCTAAAAATCCCTTTCTTTACCCCAACATAGACCTTGCTCTTCAAGGTGGTCATTAGGAACAGAATAAGCAAAAAAATAAGATATGCCAGGGAGGGGTAGGAGGCAGAGGAGTTCAGTGCTAGGAGGCAACCTTTTTTTCTACCTTACCAGGTATCTGGAGTACATGTACAAGAAGTAAGCTTTCTGGCTCTTGCAGCCCTGTAAAAAGTAAGCAGCCCTGTCATATTCCTTGAGATCGAAGTACGACTTGGCCAACGTGTAGGCATCCAGATCACGAGCATCCTCCTGCAGGGACACACAAGAGTTTTAAGACCCGAGAAGCTCTGACATACTTAAGGAAAATCATGGCTACAAACATAGCAATGAAATTGCTCCGCAAGCTAAAAATGTAGTTTATCCATCTTTATAGATGGTTAGAGTACTATCAGAAAAGTTCTTCCACTCCCTCACGTGATCCAATTCTAGAGTTCTCAAATAACAAGTACAGACTATTTAGGAACATTTCAAGTAAATTGTGAGATTTCAGAAACAAATTGTGGCAGGCTTAGCTATTCAATTAGTATGAAAGACCATAAACAAGAAACCTGCTCAGGAATTCCTTATAAAAGAATATTAATCTGATAATATACAAGAGAACACTTCCTGGGCAATTATGCCTTGAAATTTATGACATGTTACGCTTCTATAATACACCAGCACAGGCACATACCTATGAGTTCTACTGTATTTCTACATAGGTGGGGATGGAGACACAACGTGTTTCTCTTGTGTCCTAATGAGCACAAGTGTAATGGCAAAACATAATTTGTATTAAAAGGAATTTTAACCTTAGCAAAGAGGAATAAAAATAAAGTACTATGCATGTGATCTCAAATCTGGCTTATGGAGTGCCTCATTTAGAACACAGCAACAGATAATGCTTTCATCTGGGAAAGCACATTCAGCCCTGTTGCCCCCTTGAACATGCTATGGAAAAGATGTTCCCAGTGTTTTGGCAGGATTGGAGCTCAGTGCAGACTCCCACCCATGGGATTTGGCAGATTGCAATCATGTATTTTCCTCCACTGTTAAGATTAAACAAACATCCCACCCTCAAGAGCTGCAGGACCTTTTCGCAGAGCTCACAGCCACTTTCCCCCAAGCACAGCCTGGGCCCATACCTCGGTGAGCACGGGGGGAGGCGGCAGCTCACTCAGTGGCAGTGGCTCCAGGGCGAATGCAAGTTCAGCAGCCCTGAGGGAAAGAGAGCATAAGAATAATTGAATCATCAAGGTTGGAGGAGACCTGTAAGATGAAGTCCAACTGTCAGCACAGCACTACCACTGTCATCCCTAAACCACATCACCTAGCATCAGATACAGAGACCTCTTAAGCACCTCCAGGGATTGTGAATCCACCAGCTCCCTGGGAAACGTATTCCAGTGCCTGACCACCGAAACAAAGAAAAAAAATATTTCAATATCTTACGGAATTTCCCCTATCTCAAAGCCATTTCATCTGGTTTCCTCCCTGCAGGAACGGAAGAGCCTGGCTCCCACCTCACTGCAATCTCCTTTCAGGGAGTTGTAGAAAATGATGAGGTAGCTGCGAGCCTCCTCTTCCCCAGACTAAACAAACCCAGCTCCGTCCCGTCCTCCCTCGGCAAAGAACATGTTAAACCGGGGTTCCACGAGCTGGGGCCCGGCCGGCTCAGCCCGTCTCCACTCACCACTTCCCGCTGTGCTGCAACCCGCGCTCGCGGCTCCGCTCTGCCACGCTCAGCAGCTGTTTCTTGATCTCCCGCAGATCCGAGAAATCGCCGGCGCCCGCCACCGCCACCGCCGCCATCGCGCCAGCCCGGCCAATCACAGCCCCACCCTCCGGCCTACCCAATCACAGCCCCGTACACTGTGCACCCGCCAGCCGGTCCGGCCAATCATAGCCCCGCGCACGGCGCTCCCCCGCCCCTAGACGGAGTCGTCTCTTTGGGCGAGCGCGAGAGGTTCCGCGACCAATCTCAGACGCGCCCCGGAACCGTGCCGTCTGATTGGCCAGTTGTGGAGGGCGCGCTCTCCGCGGGGGGCTCGGGCCCTGCTCCCGCGGCGGGACTCGGCACCGCTGGCGGTGAGGGACACTCCGTCGCCAGGAAACACCACGCTTCCTAATTTATCGTTTAATTCTTAGCTGACAGGAGAAATGCTCATTATGTGCCACTCTACCCTCAGGTTCTAGTCTTCAAGATCAGTTTATTGTTTCTTAAGGTGGAATTTAAATTTGCTTTTGTATTGATAACACCTTCTCATTTAGTATAATTTCAAAATTTTTACTCACGTACTGCTACTTCCTGTGCTAAAAATCATAATTTGAAAACACTAAATAGAATCAATCGGTGTTTGAGTCTAACAGTACAGAAACTGAAGTGTGTGTTTTGGGATTATTGTGCTCCACAACTTTTTAAGCTTTTCCGGGTAAGTAATATAACCGTATGCTCATCCTAGGATCCGAATGTCAACTGATATGAATGAGAAGGCATACTCCTTCATTCCATTTGTAAATTAAGCAATTTATTAATTTTGTTTTCAGCAAAAAGTGGGCAAGACAGCGCTGGGTGCATGGGGAGCCACCGCTCTACCAACATGCACACTAACTCTTAGTTTTGCAGGTGTTTATACATGTTCATCTTAGCAATTCCCTCCCAGATTCTATTCCCCGTTATGAGGTTTAGTTTCCAATCTTTGTTGTGATGTTTAGTTTCCATTCTTTGTTGTGATGTCCAGTGTTCATTCTTCATTGTGACGCCTAGTTTCTATTATTCATTGTTTCCGGTGGTTGCTGTGGGGGCAAGGGCCGGAGTCTTTATCCTTCACTCTTCGCTGACTTCTGGTTCCTTCTCATGACAGTTTTGCCTTGCTTGCAGTTTTATACAGTTACATCTTTGCTTAACCGTTCTGTTTAGTAACTACAACATTTTGTTCAGTTCTCATTATACTTTTTTCAATCTGACACAATTCATAGCTTAACTTCTCACACAACTTTAATTATCACTTTTAAGACAGAAGTGAAGAAAAAATAGTGTAAAATTCATTGTGTATGTCATTTGCAAGTTACACTTTTTGATTTTTTTTATTCTTCTGATGGTAAGGGCAATAAATATTCTGTAGCATGAAAGTGTTCTTCATAATCACTTGTGTTGCAGAAACTACTTGAACCAGAGGACCCAGTGTTTGAACTGGCAACAAGTTCACTGGAGATGAAAGGACTGTCACTGCTGAGCATGGTGTCATTCTACTTGATTAGTTCTTATCACAAGAAAAGATTTTTGGTTTTTTGATGAGCTGTGAATGTCATTAATTCTTACACAGACTCCAGTATAGAGTCTAAGGCTACCACTGGCCTTCTTTTTATTGATGACTGTTATGAAAATTGCAAGGTTGTGTTGATCTGGAACAATTTCATCTGGAGCCTCCTGCTGAAATCAAGGTTGTTCTACAAAGGTTTACAGAGATAGGCAATGTCCAGTTTGTTGTTAAAGTGGGATATGATGAATTATTTATAGTCTTCCATGATCTTTCAAATAGACAAAGCAAATTAGACCATTACTTGAAGTATAATTTTAGTGTTACATGGGGTTTTCTCTCTCTTAATTTTAGCCAAATGTGTTGCAAGTTCAGTTGTAGCTTTGACAGAAAATACTTCTATTATTCTGCCGGCCCATATATCCAAAATGTAAATAAAAACTTGTTTGGTATTGTTGCTACACAGATGGGTCTAGTCAAGACAATGCCTAACTCATGCCTGGTTCTCTCTCTCTCTGTGCCCCATCTCAAAACATATGTGAAAAGAGCCTCAGAATTTTTTTTCTGATGATAGATTTTTGTCGTACTTACCATCTCTTTTATGTTCTCCATGTGTAGGGATCAGCTGTTAGTGTTCCATGCTCCTAAACATTCTATTTGATATTTGTTTGATAATTACTTTGGTCCCTTAGTTGGACTCAATTATCTTAGAACTCTTATCCAACCTAAATGATTATGTGCTTCTCGGCTGGTTTTAATTTAAGGATGCTTAGTTTTTACATGAATACAAAGATTGATATTTAAAGAAATTTGTATGTGTGCGTGAGGTCTATGAAATAATTTTATCAAAGTCTGTTTATCTTTAGTTTTGGGTCTACCGGGTATCATGTGCTGTTTTCCTGATGGAAACTATAAAAATACATTTGAAATGAGATTTCAATACGTAATATGGAACCTGCTGCAAAAATGCACAAAGTGCTACTTGTCTTTTTGTCGAAATCTAGGCAAGATACCCTTTGTGTCACATTCCTGGTGTGTGAGCCCTGGGCAGCTGTGATCCAGCTGTTCTTATGATTACTACTCTCGAAGAACAGCGTTTCTGGCAGCTGTGAAATGCTGAACTATTCAGTGAGAAAACGCTTTTAATTCTTAGTACCTAACCGGACGGATTTGAGTTCCTGGAGCAGTACAGCAGCTGCCGGAATCAGTATTTGTGGTTCCAGCTACTCGGCAGGAGATGGCGCTTTGCACTCTCGGCAAGAAGAGCGTGAAAGGTAAGTTCGTGTTGGCCGAGTTCAATGATTCGGTTGCTTAAGTCTTGCTTCATAATGAGAACTCGTAATTCTTCCTGTCATTCCATTCTGTAATAGATGGGTCTGAAGTGACACCCGAAGCGGGCTTTTAGAGCCAGTAGACTAATTAAATCCTCTGTGCATGGAAACAGATAGTATCTTGGGGAAATACAGATTAACTGAGCAGTATTAACTGGGTGCTCTAGGAAGAAGGGAACTTGTGCCCCACTGATAGCTGTTTTGTTGCGCAGCTACCTGGATTGTCTCTAGTTCCTCAGAGAAACATGTTGACAAAAACAAGGAAGGTCAGTGATGGAAGGGTGGGAATTGTGTCCATCATACCAGTGGGTTGTCCGGGTGCTTTAAAAAGATTTTTTTTAAAAATTGAAATCTTCAAATATACAGCTGATGCTCGATGAAATCCTATGTAAGTGGTCTTTACCAAGTGAAGTGTCTTGCTAATAGTAAGTTTCATCTGTTGACAGATAGAGAATTTAATTTCTTTATTATGATGCTGTAAAACTGTGCTTTTTAACTTTTTAAAAGATCAGCTATGATTACAGTTTCCTGTATAATTTTACACTGAGAAGTCTGGTGTGATAAGAACTTCTTTTCTACTATTGGTTGTATTGTCCATTTAGCACAGTTAACGCACTTTTGTGTTTTGTAGTCTGCTGAGACATCATTAATGTTAAAACTTGGAAACCATGTGACCCTAAAGTATGAGGGAAACCATTTATATTTGGCTTAAATTGAGACAAAAGAATAAATTTGCACAAACTGGGGATAGTTTCAAAGGGGTAGGAGACCTGAATTCCAGGAAATCTGCCTATGACTCAATTAATACAGCATTATGACATCAGGGTAGGCTATTCCGTAGTCAGTAATGTTGTTTTCTCCCTCCCTCTCTTGTTCAGATCTCAGTTGTTTTCTTGGGAGGTTAATTGAGATGATGTGACATAAAAAGTCTCTGCGGGCCATGGACTGATGCAGAAAAAGTGTTTATTGTGCCTGAATCACTTCTCTATATCTGAAAAATTCATTGACTCATGCCATATATTTTCTAGTTTAGAGAGATTTGATTTAATTGCAGCTTTTGATGAGCTTGGAAGTAGTAGCAGTTAGGCATGCATATCTAGCCCATATGCTCTGAGAAAACCAACATGCACCATTTGTATAGCATGATGCCCACTAAGACCTCTGGATGTCACAGTGAGATAGTTAAAAATTATGCAGCTACTTAATATGCTGTTATTCAAGGACCTTCATATTGTTGCTAAACTGCAGTTCCCTATTTAATGGAGCATGGACTTGCTTCCTTTTCAGGAGACCAAAAAGTTTGTTTAACCAGTTGTCAAAATTATGGTTAGGCTTATGAATGTTAGGAACTAGGAATTTGTTTGATTGGGCTGCCTTTAGTGTGCTGCTGTGGTTCCTTGAAGTCATGGAGGAGAAAGGAATCTGGAGACTACAAGGAGCAGTAGATCATTTTGCCACGTGTGCAGCTGGAATCTGCAATTGCTGAGCATCCTGGGCAGTCCTGCAGCCTGTGTCTCCACTAGCACTGCTGTCTGATACAAGTGTGTGGTGTGTGCTGAGAAGGTTAGTCCTACACCTATCATCCTCCCTTCAGTGCTAATGACTGTGTACCTAGGCATTAATGAAAAACTAATTTGGTTTCAAATCCATTGCTGTTTTTTCGTTTGGCCACTGAAGTCAAGAATGACTCAAGTGAATTTGGGAAGGCAGAACTGCCCCTTATGTTGTTGGTGAAAGCTTATGCTTGAATAAGTAGAAGTTATTCACATGCNAAAAAAAAAAAAAAAGCTGCTGATAGTTTCTTTATTTGTGAGCTTTGTTGCTGAGCAAGTCAGAACAGATTTCTAGTGTCAAGAAACTTAGAAGTTCTTAATGCAAATCTTTATTTATATTTGGTCTGTCCAGGCACTTTCCCCCCACCCTTTTCATTATACTTACTCTCCATTTGAAAAAAGAGGAGGATGTTTTATGGTGAGCAACAATCTGTTACTGTGTTTTAAGGCCGTACCATTTTGTACAGCTTTGACCTTGCAAAATAATTAAATACCTTTACCCACAGCTCCTCCTGATTGTAAGAGGGGATTTATGGTTGTTCAGTGCAACAAAAATCAGAATGCTTGGTAGCATTTCCATTTCGCATCAGTTACTGAGACAATATATTTAATAGGAAGAATGTCATCATCAGCTTGATCTTTCCATTATTTGAACATTTCTTTAATGTTCTTTCGAACCTTAGTATTTAATATTTTCTGCACACTGCATCAATGAAAAGCAATTATTTAAATACCTGCTATAAAACCAGTGAATCTCCAGAAAAGAATGTTCTGACTGTTTTCTGCATAATAGTTCCTGTGAGGCAAATGAAGGCACAGTCAAAAGTGGAGCTGTATGTACTGGAGAACAAAAGCAAAACAGAGGTGGATAGTTATCAAAAGGGTGTGGCTAACATCTTCATGAATATGCTGAGGATGTGGGTACTCTGGTAACCCTTGTAGAATTTACTTTGAAAAAATAGCTTGTCTTGGCAGCTATGGACAGCTTATGAGAGTTGATGAGCATCATCATCACTGCTCAAGAGTAGAAATCCTAACTAATGTCTGAGCAAGATTATAAAGTGAAGAGAGTCACCTAGGTTTGGTTTGGGTTTGATTTTGCTTTCTTCTTTGGTTGGTTGCATTTGGTTTTGTTTGTTTGAGGGGTTTTTTAATAGCCAGAGTAAGTAAAAGTTCAGCAGGTGAGTAAATGAAGGATTATTGAAGTGTTTATGAAACAGAGCTCTTGGGTTGTGTTGTCGTCCTTTACTCCTATGGGAAAAACTAGTATGTGATAGGAAGAAACTTGTAGAAAACATGGTACTTTAAAAGACTTTTTGGACTACTACAAAAACCTTCCTCATTTGTGAAATATTTCTGGTTGATCATCTTTGCAGCCCTCTGTGGGACTCTGCAGTAGGTCTGTGTCTCTGCTGTAACTGGGGAGACCAAAACTGGACACAGCACTCCAGGTGTGGCTTCACCAGTGCTGAGTAGAGGGAGAGGATCACCTCCCTCGACCTGCTGATAATGCTGTTCCTAATGGATCCCACTCCATCTGCAGCAAGGGCACACTCCTGGCTTGTGTGCAGCCTGGTGCCTCCAGAATAAAGGTCCTTTCCTGCAAAGCAGCTTCCTAGCTGGGTGGCCCCCAGCATAAGTTGGTGCGTGTATTAAGAAAGTAATTTTCCTTCTGCTTCATAGGTCTGTTGTTAGAATGAAGTTTAAAATGGTTTTTAGCAGGTTATTTCCTACTGTTGTGTTGATAAAATTAATTTTAATAAACTTTTCAGTGTAGTTGTGATGACTCCTGAAATTTCATCAGTTCTTTTGGAACATAATGATTTGCAAGCCTTGCTCAAGTGAAGAATTTCTGAGGACAACATGAGTATCCAAGTAAACGGCAGTGTTAGATTACACAGCTTTTTTTAACCTGTGCTAATTAGATTTAAATTGTTAGCTTGTTAACTGAGGTGTACTGCTTTGAATGGAAGATAAAGTAGTGTGCGTGTAGACTTACACCATGTTGATGAGTTGCTGCAGAAGTGTTTTCTGTCATCACTGGATCTGATACAAATGCAAAATTTATTTCCTTGGTGTATCAGTGTGTCATACTAGACATCCTGAGGAAAATTATGTTAAGTATTCCTAAAGTATGTTCTGCACATAATTGACTTTATTTTCTTTATTTTAGAGTGATGCTGTTCTGAAACAGAATTTAGTATATCTAAGTTGTCTGGTGTTAGCTGCATTATGATGGATTAGAAAGTCCAAAAAACCCAATAATCACTTCGGTGACAGCTTGTTTCCTATGAATTTTCCACAGGTCAAGAGAAAGGGAGGTAATAAGGACTTACAGTTTAACGCTGATATGTTCAGTGCTACCTCTAGCCATTGAAGTATTTCTTTTCCATAATTCATGCCTTTAAGCTATTTCTGAGAGAGTTTTGTGAATTTTGTCTAGATGCCCAGGTTGTTAAAGTGTTTAAAACATGTGTGTGAATTGGTTTTTCTCCTTCCTTCTATGAGCAGGAAATGTAAAGTCCCCACAAAGCCCACTAGATTGCATCTCTGTAATGGAGATGCAATATAAGGGAATTTTTAGGGATGTTTTCAATAAAAGTAGATTACTTTTTTATCACCATGTATAGTTAGGATGGATCCCAGTCACCATAAGCATATATCAAAATACAATATTACTGCAATTCCTGGTAACTGCCTTGTTTCAGGAAAGAAAAATACCACTTTATGTAGGTTTGCTCCCAGTGGCATTTGATTTACTGCTTGTCCTCATTCTGTGTTGACATGGTCTGGAATAACTTATGGCACTTGAGGCCATCTCTTCCAAATTTGCATAGTGTCATTTGGTCAGATGACTGAAATCATTAAGTTAATAGTGATTTACACTACTGCAGCATTCTCTCTGAAAGATATCCTTTCATCTGCCGAAGGAAGGCAGCTGAACATACATTCTTCTCTTGTATGTTATCACTAAATGCAAAGCAGGTTAGCTTAAATCACCATGGTGTTTCAGTGGGCTAGAAATGTATAGCCATTTGAAGGATAGTTGTGTTTTAAAATCATTCAATATTTGTCTGAAGTCATCTTCCCACATTGCTGTTGCACTGGTAAGGGAGATGAGTAAGAAGACTCTGTATTCAAAGGCAAAGACGAGGCTTTTCTTGCTCACTGAATCAATGCTTTCTGCCCAACTGAAAACTGAACCTAAATCAAGTGGCTTTGTTGCTGCTTAGTAAATTGAATTTCTTCTCGTAGTTTCCCCTCAAAAAATATTGGTGTCCTTCAACCTCTTGGCCACTCCAAACAAGCAAGCTACAAGAGGTATATTGGTACCTAGCTCATAGGATTAATTCAGTTCTACACACATATCAAATCAGTAACTAGCAAAGAAGGGTCCAGGGAGGACTAAGTCAGAGAGTCTGGAGTTTTCAGTGAGTGACAGATAGAATAAGCAGGGATGATTGGACTGAATCCATCCAGTTAATAAACAGAGAAGTCAGCACTGGTTGCATGTCACAAGAGTGTAAGCACAAGATTTATTCAAGGAATATTTAATTAAACTGGAAGGTAATGGAAGATACAGTGTATAGCTCTTCCATTACAGAAAGTACTAGATTGCTTAGATGATTTATTACTGGGGAGAAATAATGGCTTCATGTTTTTTCCAAGACTCAGAATGAAAGTGATACGACATTTTAAAGCTACACAGATTGCATTGATATGAACTTAAGAATTTTCACTAAGCTGAGTACTGTCCTTCTGTAGATCTACTTGTTTCTGATCTTGTTAGATAAAACATTTCAGAGCAAAGATTTGGCTTCATTTTGCAATGTCCACTCTACGGTGCAGAAAATTTGTAGTGTAGTTACTGTATGCTGCCTTTAAAGATAAAATTCAACACAGTAAAAATAATTTTCTGGTTAGAGGACTAAGACGCTACAGAATGGGAAGTGGTTTCAATTTCTATTATGAGAAATGTATGCTGCAACATGTTATGTTGCCATGTCAAATCTCATACCAGTTACAGGAGTTCTCAGCTAAGTATTTTACCTTTCCTGATTTCAGTTTAGATTTGTATTGTCTGCAGAGGTGTTAAATACAGAATAAAAACTGTCAGTATGGTATGACTGATGGGCTCTTGAGTTTTGAAGCCTGGAACTGAAATGGCAAAAAGGGGTGAATCTGCTGTTGCCAGTATGGGGGATGCTGAGTTTTACAGGATGGAGCAGCTGTGTGTAAAGATGCTTTTCAGCCACTCAAGATAGCTGTGAAAATAATACTATTAATACAGGTTGGAAAACCAGTGAGGTTTTAATAGAAGTAAATGTGCTTCTCCAGCCTGTGGGCTGCTGGTCCCATTTGGGAAGGCATCTATGTTAATCTGACATCTTGTTTAGCACTGATAACACTAGAGAGTCCAATTAAAATATTTCAGGAAGACATCCCTATACAAGACTACACAAGACTACACTGATGGTCCACTAATGTGTATTGAATTTTAGCTATATACAGCCCCGGGTGCTGTGCTGGAAAGCAGGAAAGCTTGCTATTCAAGCTCTTAATTCCTTTTATATTGATTTGGCGGCTAATGATACAACCTTCTACTATAATTAACTGACATCTGCATTAGGATGAAAAAGAGATGCCTGCTTGAAGCTGTCCACTTGTTTGTGTTATGAAATGTGTCCTTCTCTTATATTTTGCCCAGATTAGGTCAGTCTGTGCAAAATAGACCACTTAAAGGACTGACTTTCCTTTGAAATAGCTGGTAAAGCAAGCTTATCTTTCTGCTGTCTCCATTTCTGCCTATTTTTCCAGGCCTTGTGTTGCTGGGAAGCCTGTCCAGAGCTCGTTCGCTGAGTGGGTGCTTTTCTAAACCTTCCTTCCCCATGGACTATTAGCTCCTTTAATTTATTTGAGGCCGCCAAGAAAAGTGTAAATTGAGATAAAGATGGGCTATGAAGACCTGAGAATAATGGGTCATTTTGTATGGTTCAGGTTATGAAACAACTGAGATGTAAGGGACTTAAATCAAGCTAAAAACATTGCTAGCATAGATTGAAATAGGCAATCTGCTTATGGAACCATATTGCCAAAATTACAAACCATCAGTTCTCAGTTTGGGAAATTCTGATGTCAGCATATGAAGAAAAAAAACCATATTTTTTTACATCACTTAATAAGTTAAAGATGCTAGTTTGCAGAAGTTCATCATGAGCAGCTGTTTGGGTTCATTGTGTGTGCTGTTGCCACATATATGTTTGCCCATTTTTCTTTAGGAGAAGATTGGGAGTCTCATGAAAAATGATGTGAAGTCAGGATTCTCTCACATTTTTACCTTTGTAGAAGCTTCAAACCCAGTGACAGGTGCTGCAGGAAGTTGTTTTTTCTTGCTGTGAGGACTGGAGCACCTCTCTTACGACTTCTGAAGAAGAAAAATTAAAACAGGGCATTAGACTCAGTCTTGGAAATACCTTAACATAGGCAACTGGAATCTGAATTGAAAAGTTCATGCTTGAAAATCTGAATTAAATATAGACTCAGGTGGATACCTGAGCAATACTATGCTATCATGAGTAATATCAGGACACCTGGTGACATCTGCTAACTGAGATCAGTCAAAAACAAATGAAAAATAGTATAGTAAATCCATCAACTCATTACCTTTTCCATTTCATTACCATTTTATTGTGCCTGATTTACCAGGTGGAAGATGTAACTCAGTGATGCTTGAGAAGAGAGGCCAACCTTGAGCTCTTATTGTTATCATTCTGATGTTGTAGAGGGACTATTATGTCCTATATAGGACTATGGGCCTGATATTTCTGGGTCTGAGAAATTTTCCCTTGGGAAAAAGTTAGCAGCAGCTAGCAGGCTAAAATCTCTCAGACCCAGAAATATCAGGCCCACATAGGACGAATAAAACAGCTCGGATATTACTCCAAATATTTTAGTAAATTGCTTCATGACAAGTCATAATCTTTCGGGGCATTTCTGTGTTCAGAATGTATTTAAAACTGACATTTTTACTGTGATTTGTACTTCTGTATTAGTTCCTTTTACACTGTGATTTGAATTTGCATATTAAAAATAAAATGTTCAGTGTACAACAGAACTTCTGTTCTGACACTACTACTCCTTGTAGGGAGTAGAATAGCAATTGTGTAATGTACTTGTGGAACGGGATTCCTTGTGCATTAATTTTTTTGCATGTGAGTGGATTGAAATTGGGGAAAAAAAGGGAAATCTCTTAGCTGATTTCAGCTAGAACTATCATAACAGGTGCACATACTCTGATTTTGAATGATGGGTGTGAAATCCAAAGAGCTTGTGGCTGGAAAAATTAGCTGCTAATCTCAGATTTCTTCAGAAAGACTGAGAAATTCCTGTTTTGTAGCCCTGAAAACATAATGGAGCCCTGGGGATCATTGACAAAACAAGCTTCTTAGAGGCAGTAGCACTTAGCAGAATTGACTTCAGTTAATCAAAAGATTCTTTAGGGAGAGGGGGGAAAAAAGGAAGAAGCTGAGGATTTCAAAAGCTGGAGAACAAGTTACTGTGTGCAGATGGTTAAAGAAATTTCAGTTTCTTGCAGTGAAGCTCAGTGACCTATAATATCAGTATCTAATGGGCAAACTTATATTGAAGATAAAGTAATTTAAACGGTGAAAGGGAGGAGAGTACAGTGGCACGGTGCTCAGCCTGTGTGGACATAGAGCCACTGACCACAACTCTTTGGTTGCATCCACCCATCCATCCAGTTCCTTATCCACCCTTCAAACCTCTGTCTTGAATTTGGAGATAAGGATGTCATGTGATTTACTAATCAATTTTGATTCAGCCATATTAACAGTATATTCTCAATCTTTTTACAAGTATCTCTTTATGTAAATAATCTTCTCTAGTGTTCTCAGGCTCACTAGCAATTCTTCTTGCAAAGTGCTTCTAGAGGGTCCAGTCCATACCTCTTAGCTCTTCAAGCATCTCATTGTGTGAACTCTGTGATTCTGGCCATACAGTAAAAGAAAAACAAAGGTGATCTTCTCTGCATCAGGATAAGTGATTTGAGTGTTGCTTAATAAATTCTGTCATCTGATGCAGAGGAAGAACAGCTGAATCACATGCCTTACAGGAAAATAGGTGGGACCAATGGGAAGAAGGATGATCCAAAAATCACACAATTGTTTTGTGCTGCTTGTGTCTTATTAATGTCTGCTTGTTCTGCCCAAAGGTAAAGACATAGTTATCAGAGCCATTTATCAGGTACACCATTTTAGTATAAACTTGTTTAAAAAAGGGTAGAGCCCCTTTGTCATCTTAATTAGACAGTAACCCATTGATTCCAAGTGGGCCTTCTTTTTCTAATTATTTAGTACATAATGTCATTAAACATCTTCGAGTGGACAGGATTGCACTAAAAGCTTTAGTTCCAGAGCTCTAATATTAGGCTTTTGGCATTCATCCCTGTGTGTGAAAAGCAGTCCGTTTGTTTACCAGGAATTTAGATTCCCATTACTGGGGGAATTAGCAGTGAGCTATTAGTCTGATTCAAGCACTTAACAATTGCTGATCATCTCCTCCTAGCTTGGGGATAATGGAGATGAACAGCTGTAAATGGAAAGTATGTGGGGCTTTTTCATGAAGGCACTTGGAGAAAGTGCAGCATCCCCTGACCTCTTCTAACCCTGGGGTTTGCAAGAAACCCAAACACCAAGTCACTTCCTGGAGGAGGGCTAATCACCTATCAGAAGAGCTTCCATTAGACACTAACCAAGCTCAGCCTCAACGACCCTGCCTCAAATGAAAAAAGGTTCAGCCACAAAGTCCCTGGGGTAGAAGTGATTAGCCTCTGATTGTATTTACCAGGATCTGTTTCAGTGGGGGAAGCAGCTGTGGAATAGCTGTGGGTTGTGATTCCATAGCAGTGCTCAACACTCCTGTGGAGCTTAGCAGTGCTGATTGGCTTCCTTTTTCTCCACTGTTGTCCCCAAAAGGTTTGCCTGGTTCACGGACACCTCAAAGATTACTTTGACAATTCTTTTTATTCTTGTGTAAAGTTGCCTAGTGTTTTGGCAAATAGAGTGACATGATTTTAGGAGGTATTGAAAAATATATTTTCATTCTTTATAGATGCTGAACCTGTAGCCTTTCCTATCAACTGAAACTTACCTTTTATTGTCAGCTGATTTTGAGAGGCGTGCAAATGATCTGTAGCCAGGAATCACTGTTTGAAACCAACAGTGCTTTAGCTTTTCATCATATAACATATTACAATAACATATTGTTCTACTGCAATAACACACTGTTCCCACTTTGAAAAGGAAAACTGCAGCCACTTCAGTCTTACTAAAACATAGGCATTTCTTGGAGGCAGTGGGAATCATTTGAAGGAGGCAAGGACACTCATACTGGACTTACAAAATCAAGGTTTACCTTTGGCATCATCTTGCTTATGACCTCTTGCTTACGGCAAGAAATGTGAATTGCTTCTCCCACTTGTCACAAGAAACCACTTATCTAGCAGTTGGCTGAGCCTCACTGCTGGAGGACTATATGAATGCCCTTTGTAAATGCTACAATAGATCATGTTAAAAGTCTAAGGCTTTTTCAGAGTTCTAGCAGCCACGTCTGAAGTACCTGACAGTGAATGATATCTGTAAAAGTTGTCAAGATTGCTTTGTAAGAGATTCTAATTCTGTTCTTTACATTTCTGTTTCATAACGCATCCAGCAATGAAGACAAGAAGTGTAGCTTCTATGAAATTCAGAGGAAGGCAAGAGACTTCTAGACTTGCAAGATAAATTTTATTAGTCAGACCTTGCATTATTTTACTCTTTAAAAATAATCTACATTACAGTAATTAGAAGGTTACCTCCTCGTATATGCTTGCTGAATGCTCATTGTTAAGACTGTCTGGATAGAGAATTTTTATTGGATTATTTTTGTGTTTTGTGGATTGTCTTTTGTGAGACCACAGGTGTTCACAAGATGTTTTCCATTTTCCGGGAACAGAAGCTGAGAAGGGTTTGTTAATTGCCCAGTAGTATGGTTAGTAAGCTGTTCTGAATGGGTTTAGGAAATGTGCCAGTCTTGGAACATTGGTGGTGCTAATAGAACTGAATTGATAGTGATACTAGTATGACATTTCCAGTAGCAGTTAAATTGTGCATGCATATATGCTGTGTAATTGAAAAACCGTGATATTTGGAGATCAGGTGTTAGAAAAGTCTAAGTAAAAATGGGCTTGTACTCACAACAGTGTGAGTGCCTGTGAATGAAGGTGTAGTTAGAAGTGAATTTTGCTTGCAGTTATTGATGAACAAGCTAAGAAGCAGCTGTGCATATAAAGGTGCATGAAAAAGGAACACAGGATACTTGGGAAAAGAAAAAAAAACAACAACAACAAACTGACATGTTTTGCTTCAATTTCAGTCTACAGCATGATTTGTCCGAGTGTCAAGCATTTTCCCGTACAATCCAGGATATGACAGAAGACTGTAATTGCAATCAATAACCTTCTTAGTAGGAATTTAGTGCCCTCAACATGAACAAGAGAATGCTAATCCCTTTTTCCATATCAATCTGTCTTAGAGCACTGAATTTGGGACAAAGGAAATATCACAGTGCAGATGAATGAAAGATCATTGTGTACCAGTGTGTGTGATACAAATCACTCAGAAATCTACTCCATTATTCTCACAAATATTCTCTCTGTTGTGTGGAATAGTGGAAAGAATAACATTTTCTTCTTCCCTGTCGCTCTCCATTAACTTTCAGAGCTGACAGATGCTATTACATTACAGTCAAGAGTCTTGACACATTTCTAAGTTCCACCATATGGAGGATGGTCTAATGTAGATACTGTATTAGGGTTACACGGACTCTCTTTTTATTAACTAATGGTAGCAAATATGTGGAAACAGTGCTGTCTGTTGCTCCAAATGGCCATATTTCAGTAGGTAATGAGAAATACCAGCAGTAGTACTCCTGTTTATTAGGAAGACATATTTGTTCCTACTGCATGTAAATAACACGTTGCTTCTCTGTGTGACAGAGGAGATGATGCTGCTGCATGCATGATTTCTTTGCTCTACTCGCCTAGGAAATAAACAGAAGTATGGAATTGGAAATGGAAATATTACCACTGCAGAAGGATAATTACTTTGATACACATGACGATGTAAGATTCTATTATAAGGTGTCTGACAGTGACTGGGAACCATAGCATATTACCTAGGTGGTGCTTCCCTGGCAACAGATAAAACACAAGATAAAAGGAAATACTCAGTTATTCTGACTCTGTTCAGGATTGTAATCATGTTTGGATGTGTACAGTATTGTTCAGATCTGTTGCCTCTCAGAATGAGCAATGGGTACTATATGTGTGCATGGAGGAGCTGTTTTGAGCTGAGCTTCTGGCTATTTGAAAATGTAGGCTGGCTGGTGAGGCAACTCTTGCACGCAATTGATTGTTGTCTGTTAACCTATGCTCAGAAATCAATATTCACTTAACACCACATTTTAACAGACAAACGCAGTACAAACTGACAGCAGTTACACAGTGCACACATTTACTTTCAGAATAAACAGGTCATGAAATAGTGCTTGGCAGAGGAGGTAAATGGGGCAGGTGGCTCGAAGAGAACAATGATAACTTGAATATATGGACAGATACAAGGAGATTTTTGCAATTGAATGTCCCACGGTTTTGTGGTCACTGCACCTTCAATGAGCCGAATGCATTCTCTAAGGGTTACAGAGAGGGCTTGTCCTGAGGCCAGGCAAGATCATCTTTTGCTAGATAAGCCTAAATCTACTGAAGTAGAGCACCATTCATCTTGAACAACAAAACCCAAGTGTGTTGCTAGCTGCAACAATGGATTATGTATATGTTGAAGGGACAAAACAGAATGGAGCATAAACTCCAATATAGTGTTCTTGTTCTGGACTGGTATTTTTCATATATTTAAAATAATGGATTTGAAAAGTGAACTGAAAGTAATCCAGAGATGGCGTTTACCAGGGACTTCACATGTATGTTTATTGAAGTTTACTTGCAACCCATCCTGAAGCACAGGCTTCTAGTCTTTGGGATGATATGCTCTACTCTATGCCTTCATAGGCTTGAGAAGTGGATACCAACAAAATGCCTTAAGTGCAACAAATCCAAGTGCAAGGTCCCACACCTGGTTTGGGACAGCCCCAGTATCAGTAAAGAGTAGGGGAGTGAATGGATTTAGAACAGCCCTGCAGGAAAGGACTTGGATACATGGCTAGATGGAAAACTAGACACGAGTCAGTAAAATGCACTTGCAGCCCAGAAAGCCATCCTGCACCCTGGGCTACATAAAAAGAAGCCTGGCCAGCAGGCTGAGAGGGAATTCTTCCCCTCTACCCCACTCCAGCTCCCCACCCAGCATTCAACTCTGGGGTGCCCAGTACGTGACAGACATGGACCTGTTCAAGCAGGTTTCAGACGAGGCCATGAGAATTATGGGAGGGCTGGAACTCCTCTCCTATGAAGAAAGGCTGAGACAGTTGATGTGGTTTGGCCTGGAGAAGAGAAGGCTCTGTGGAGACCTTGTTGTGGCTTTTCAATACATCACGGGGGGATGATAAGCACAGAGACTTTTTACCAGGGCCTCTAGAGACGGGATATGGAACAACGGTTTTAAACTGAGAGAGGGTGTGTTTAGATTGAATATTCAGAAAAAATTATTCCCTCTGAGGGTGGTGAGGCACTGGCACAGATTGTCCAGAGAAACTGTGCTTGCCCCATCTGTTCAAGTGTTCAAGGTCCGATTGAACGGGGTTTGCATCAGCGTGGTCTAATGGAAGGTGGTCCCTGCCCACGGACTGGGGGTTGGACTACTTGATCTTTTACGGTCCTACAAACCCAAACCATTCAATGATTGTATGCCTGAGGATGAGCTCCAGATGGTGGGGTGGTCGGAGACACTGTTAGGGCATCCCTACAGTCAGAAACCAAACCCTGCACAAGTTCTGAAAGAAATAAGACCTTTGATTGAACCTATTAAGCTGGACCATTAGCCTGTTACTCAAAATGTGTACACAGCAGAAGCAATGGTGAGAACTGTACCTGAAGAGCTGCAACCTGACAGGGGGAAAGCAGGGTGCAAGTATGTAGGAGGTTTCCAGTGATTGCCGTTCTGGGTTAAGGCCATTTCTGTTTCCCAAAGGTAAATTTGTCTTGGGAAATGCCTGGATATGGAATTATATTAATAATATGGGAAGGAAAGATTCCATTTATGCCACATTAGTGTGGGCTCAGCAACAGGGGCAGGAACAGAGCCAGAGAAGGCCAGGAAGTAGCAGCTCCAGAATATACAGAGGAGAACATAGGCATACTGCTCTGTTTGGAGCTGTCTCGCTGTGTCTTCCCTTCAGCCACCTAGGAAATAAAAAGCAGGGATGAATCCCAGTTAGACACATTTATGCTCAAACTTCTGCCTGAAGAACTTCTAGCTCTGAGCACTAATGTGAGACTACTGAAACTCCCGTGGCCAGACATACAGCCTCCTGTTTCTGCTTGTCTGTGGAAGGAGTAACTTAAGGTAGAGTAGTCCAGTGTTCTCCATGCACGTGGCATCCCTGGTTTGGTGTCCAAAGTCACATATTTCCAGATCCAAAGGTTTTTCAACTGCTGTCTCTAGCCTACTTGACTCCCTGCTTTGTGAAGGCAACAAAGCATTGCATACCTGGGACATTGCTGAAGAGAGAGATGTGCTGGCACTGTCTCCTTGGAAGCTTAGGGAAGATGAATAAAGTAAGTCTTCCTGTCTTTCTAGAGCTGTCTGCTTCAGGTGCATTTGAGACCAAATGGTATTTTCTGCAAACAGAAGTAAAGTAAGAGTAGAGAAAAATAAAGATTCTTATTGTGCTTCTCTTGTGTGTACCTTGGAATCTAGTGAACAGAAGTCTGGAGAAGCTATTTTAGGAAAGGCACTCACAGGCTGTGTAGCCTTGATTTAGAAAATACCTATTCTCTGTTTCATGAATGGCCTGTCAGCTTGTGGGTTTACTTGTGAGATTGAACAGACTACAAAAACAGTTTGAACTGTACTTGAAGACTTTTGGGTCCCTCTGTGACTTTCCCAATTCTGTATTTTCTAAGGGGCAGGTTTGTAGTATCTCAGATGAGATGATTAAATTGTAGATGTGTCTATAGTGCTGGGTGTAAGGCTTTTATATACTTCAGGAGGTAGGTTTAAATATTAATCACTTATGTAATTATGCTGTTTTCTTTTATATCCTTTTAAAGCTTTTAAAAACATAAAATATTTAAATCTCATTGAGGTATGTTGCTAAACTGCTAGGAGATAAAAGAAACACAGATTTAGGGTTACACAGTTGCATGTAACAGGACTTCTGCAACTGCTACACTGAATCTAGTAACAGGCTGCATCAGAGCTGCTTATCTCGACTGAGTAAATGAGGGCCAGGGGTGAGTACAGAAACAGAGGATGAGGAGAGGAATCCTGACCCCATAATCCTGGTGCACAGATGTGGTTACTCAGCAACCTATGGATACAGCATGTCTGACCTCCCCTTGGTGACGGTTTTGCAGTGCCTTTCATTTGAATGATGTTTGGAAATAGCTTCAAGGGTGTTTGAGATGAACAGAAATGTTGCCAAAAGATACAGAAATAATTCTTAGAGCAGATCCAGGCTGGTCCCATAGGTTGCAGAAGAGATCATGGAAACATTGCAGAAGAAGATAGAACTATGTACAAGAGCAGTGCAACACAGGATCTTGAAATGACAGGATTTAAATTCTCTCTGCTGAGCTGTTTCTCTGTGATGTGACTGATGCTTACCAAGGCATTTGTTGCTCTCAAACATGCTGAGTATCTGGTCACACTTTTCCTTCTGATTGCCGCTGTTCTCACATGTACACCACAAGGAGACCTCCACACTGGAGTTACTGACGTAGTTGGGTGTCATGGGTGTACCTGTCCCAAACCCCAGATGAAAGAAGCATTATGAATCATGTCATACTAAAGGAAATGCTGCCCTGGAGGCAGAAGCCTTCCACCGTGATAAGCATGTTACCCAGGCGAGGTCAAGAGTGCCAGCTAGGTGGCTCAGGCTTGATGAACCTACCTGAAGTCTGCTGAGCTGTGAGAAAGTGTTGAAATTGCTATGCCTGACTCAGGCACTCTGTGAGGTGTATTGAGAACTGGAGCTGGTGCAAGCATTAAATTGTGATGTGTACACAGCAGAAGCAATGGTGAGAGCCGTACCCGCAGAGCTCAGTGCAAACTGATGGGGGTGGGGAAAGCAATTTAATTGTGCAAGCATTAAATTGTGAAGGATTTTTATTTTAGGATGTGAAGGACTTGTGTGGACTCAGATGTGGTACTGACATATGGCAGCAAAAGGTACTCTTGCTTCTTGTGTAGCTGGCAAAACTGTGTAGACAGGTGCCTTTTGACAGACAAACAAATACTGCACACCTGTAGTGTGCAACTCAGGCAGTGTTCATTTAGCACAAAACCAGCAGAGCCATCTGAAAAAAGGGAAGGTAAAGTCTAGATTTACAGCTTCTGAGATACTGTTGCTCTTTACATCCTCTTCTGAGCCACTCTGAAAACGTTTTAGTAGGTTGATAGATAGTAAATAACTAAAATCAAAGATGACCTTCCAAGAGCTGGTAGTCCTATATTTTGGCTGGCCCTGAGAACATAGTTCGCACAATACTAATAAGCCATCAGGAGTCTAGAAGTCAGGCGGTGATGGAATGCCGTGTTTAGTCACTGCTGTGATGGGATGTAACTTCAGCATTAGGAATGACAATGACTTAGATCACACAAGCCCACAGAGCACTGTTGATGAGGCACTTAGAGTGCTTTGCACCACCTGATGATGCAAAGAGGCATCCAGAAATCTCAGGCAAGGATGGGGCTAAGTACAGCAAAAAATGCCATGGAAGAGCTCTCTTTGGACTGCATTAACCTCCAACGCAAGGGAGAGCACTAGCATCAATTAGTAAGGCATATTCACCGTTAGGCTGAGCACTACCCCCTGCAGGAGACTAGGATGGTCCTTCAGAGCATCAAAGACTGCCTGCAAGTTTGTGATCTGAAAGCATCCACCCTGTATGTTCCTGTGGATATCACTTACCAATCATCCCCATGTAAGCCTGCAGGCATGCTGCATGGTTGTGCAGAGAGCAGCCATCTGGAGACATGTCTACAGGTTGACAATTTTGTTGGAAGTCAGCCAGTCGGGATCTGTAGGAAGGGAAATGAGACCATCAGTGTTGATGTTGCTCTCTTGGATAACATCCTCTGCTGCCTGACCTACTTGCAGATATGGTCTTCTAAGCAGGAGTCCAGAAGCCAGAGGCAATTTGGTTTGGTGTTGTACTGGAAGGAACAATCAGGAACAATAGTTTTACGGCGTCTTTCTCCACAAAATTCATCTTGACATGGACAGAACAGGATCCTTTTGGTGAAATCCTCAGGAACTTTCTCAAAGAAATTCCTTAGACCTCTGTGGCACTTGCGCCGGTCACACGCATCCTCACTTCCTGCTCCCTTGGTGCAGATGGAGGCATAGTCAGTGCGCAGACGAAAACACTTCTTGCTCAGATTACAGACGTGTGTTGCTCTCAGACATGGATTTGTTGCATCTCCTGCTAACTGTGAGGCTATAAAGCCAAAAGAAACACAAAAACCATGAAGCAAGTCTCCAGAAGTGATTCTGTATGGAAGCAGGAGTACTCCTTTCTTGATACTCCTTTCCTGATGGTCAGATTCAAAAGAAACAAAAAGAACAAAGCAAACAAGTCCTTCTATGTGCCTGCGGTATGACACTGTAACTATACTAGTTACAAAACAGTACTTTTTTATTGGTTCATAGTAGGGTGCTTGTTTCAGAAAATGGATCATTGTGGGTTATTACTGGTTTCATGGGCCTGGATCTGTGGCTGTATTTACACTTGGTAGAAGTGACAAATTTAGGCAAGTAGCCAGAGCAGGCATCCTCTGATTAAAGGGGCCATTACCCCAAATTGTTCGTAATAATCTTCAACCCATGAAAAGATAAGAGAGGGCAGAATTATATCATGTAACCATTACAATTCTTACCCGATACCAAAGCTGCCAGTTTATTATAATCTGTCTTCCAGTGTTCTTCATTTACTGGATTCTCATAGGGAGAGGTCTCCAAATTGAAATAACCTAGGCAAGATACAAGATATTTAATGCAGTGGGAGATGGGAGAAATGCTTTGTGAACAGCTTTGTTTGTTTGTTTGTGTTTGTTTGTTTGTTTTCTTAAATGGATATTTTTCTTATTTATGCCTGGTTCTTTCCTCAGGCTGGAGTTCAGAAATGCTCTGTCTCACCCAAAGCCAAATGCCAAGAATGGTTCTTCTGGAAATGCAAAGCTATTACTGTGTAAAATCCTCATTACATTGTGTCCAGTTGGAATTTGGTCTCTGTTGTCATTTGGATTTTTCAACTTCAGTAAGTGTGAGGAGCTGAGCAGCACAGGCAGGCTGTAGTGGGAGGTCAAATAGAAGCATCCCACAAAAGAAAGCAACAGAACACTCAGGGATGCCATGGCAATGTGTCATAATCACATGCATTTTCAGTGATGGACAGACAGGACCATTTTGAGGTATTTTTCACAGCACTAAATCTAACTATCTCAGTATAGCTGTCTTTGTCTCTTAGGGTTGCTGGTGTATTTGAAGGGCTGGTCCTATACCAGATCAGTTTTCTCTGCTTATCAGACAGTGCAGTAATTAATTCTTTTTACTGGGAGATATGGTTCCAGAACAATTACCTACAGTGCTGGGAAGTGGACTTTCACAGTAGTTTTCAGCTAGGGGGTGGAGGTAAGCCTTACTAGTAACACGTAAATTTATATTACTTCATCTCACCATCTGTCATGCTGGAGTGAACAGTCCAGAAAATGCGTAAGCAGTGCTCCTGTCTCTTCATGCGCCGGTGACACTTGCAGTGCAGCAAAGAGCTGTTCCCAAGGTCAAGCTCTGCATTCAGACATCTGACCCTGCTATCGTGATCCAGTGAAAGGAGGCGAGTCTTGGCCAGGGCACAGTTTTCCAGGGTCCTGTATGTGGCATTGCAGGTGGAGTCAGAGAGGCACAGCTGCTCTGCCACGACACAGTCGCTGCTGGGCAGAGCCATAAGGTCTCCTGATCAAGTACAGAAAAGACTGTTAGGACCCCAGTCAAGATGAATGCCACACAAGCACCTTGTCATTGTTCTGCAGGAATCCTGTCTTCAACAAGGACTCCTTGCAAGAAACAAAACATGCTGGGATCTTTCATGTGGGGTAGCTAAGGAACAAGAGCTGTCTGCATTTAGGAAAAAAAAAAAAAAAAAAAAAAAAAAAAAAAAAGAAAAAAAAGAAAAAAAAAGGATGTGTATAAATGAAAGACGCAACAAAAGCTTAAAGGCCCCCAAAATAATTTTGTTCAACTTGGTCAGGATCAGGGATTGCTCTGTATTTTAGGGGCTAGTAAATCCCTGTGAAACCTTGGGGTTGCTGAGGCCTGCTTTGAAGAAGCTCTTCCATCTGGGCATTGAAAACCACAGTGCAATAAGCACATAGTAACACCATACTGTGTACTGTGAGTCAGTGCTGCTGCAATTACTAAAGTATATGCTGGTCATTAAGAGGTGTACTGAGAAAACCATTTATAGGGTATAAAAACAACTACTTTAATGAGCCTGAAGACCTAAGGATGTGTATTCCTCGCATAATAAAATGAATCCTTAATAAAGGATGCAGGTAGCTTCATAGAGAAGGGCTGATATGCAGTCAATTAAAGTACAGAGAACCCAGTCCCTAAAATCCCTGCCAAAAAAGCAGACCCTTAATAACCTCATGAAGTTCAGGAAGTCCAAGTATGGGTGCTATCAGGGCAATCCCAGACCCAAGTCCAGACTGGGAGATAGAGAGCAGCTCTCCAGAGAAGGACTTGGGAGTTCTCAGGGGTGAGCTGGTCATGTGCACTTGCAGCCCAAAAAGCAAGTATGTCCTGAGCTGCATCAAAGTCAGCATGGCCAGCAGACTGAGGTAGTGTGTTCTGCCCTTGTGAGACCCCACCTGCAGTGCTGCATCCAGCCCTGGGGCCCTCAGCACAGGAAGGACATTAACCTGTTAGCGTGGGTCCAGAGGAAGCCCAAAGATGCTCCGAGAGCTGAAGCACCTCCCACTGTCGGACAGGTTGAGAGAGCTGGTGTTACTCAGCCTGGAGAAAGCTCCAGGGAGACTTCCACTGGACCCCCTTCCAGTACTTAAAGGAGACTTATAAAAAGGAGATATAGCAACTTTTTTTACAGGCAGATAGTGATAGGACAAGGGGGAAGAGTTTTATAATAAAAAGACAAGACTGAGATTAGATGTTAGGAAGAAGTCCTTGACTCCAAGGGTGGTAAGGCCCTGGCACAGGTTGCCCAGAGCAGCTGTGGCTGCCCCATCCCTGGAAGTGTCCAAGGCCAGGTTGGATCGGACTTGTGGCAATCTGGTCTAGTAGAAGGTGTCCCTGCCTATGGCAGGGGTGTTGCGGCTACCATACAGGGGGTAGACCAATATGATCTTTAAGGTCCCTTCCTGCCCAAGTCTTTCTATAATTTATAATTATGTTATTATGGGTAGGTAAATTCAGTCTGTAATCTTTCTTCATTTCTGCAGTACATGAATCTATGTTTACAGTACAAATACAACAAAGTCTTGAAACAAGAGAGTTTCCTAATAAAATAGGCTGGTATGCTTCTTCCCTTCAGGTCAATATTCTTTGGCTGGCTTTAGGAAATGACTGTGCTGAGCCTTACATCTATCTTTGGTGTTCTTCGGGTACATCATCTTACCTATCATTCTCTTTTTCACCAGGTGCAGTAGTACTATTTCAGTCTGCCATCACTATAAATTAGGGGGGAATCTTGGTACAACTCACATTGCCCAGTGTACCATCTTCCTCATGTAATTTTCTCTCTCACTTCATTTTTGCTAGCTTCACCAGTTTATTTGCTGTAAGCAGTAGAATGCATAATTCCATGCCATCCTGCTTCTCAAAGTTTCTACTTTCCCCACCAACCAGTAATATTATCTAGGTACCTATGTCTCACTTGTACAAGATTCTTTGTTCTTCTAGCAATTTACTGTACTTTGTAGTTCACCTGGCTCTTACATGGAAATTGATGACTTTTCAAAGTCCCTGAAAAATCTCTCATCAGGAATGCTTTGTATCCAGCACAGTCGGTTCAGGTGAAGCTGCTCTAAACCTCAATTTTAAAACAGTCCTCTTCTATAGACATAATTTACTAGCTGGGCATTGTTGTAAGCCCTGAAGTTTGGCAAATTATTTATTTTATTTAACATTTGTCTTAGTAGTCCAGGCAGTAACAATGTGAAAGAATGAGAAAAGCTAATTCCTTCCTAGATCTGTGGTCTAGGTCGCATAACACATTAACATGTATGTGTATGGGAATTCCATCTGTATATTTAAAAAAAAAAAAAGTAATAGCCAATTAATACGTTATGATTATTTATACATTAGAAAAAAAAGATAGGTAATACAATACAATATACAATTCTCTCTTTTCAATGTCCTGTCATATAGCTATGTCTATCTTGTTGCCCCTGGTGTACCACACTATTTAAAGAGACAACAGTTACAGAAGGGATGCCCTTCCTTTATTGAACGCAGTTACCAAAGAAGCATTGGCATTTGGACATGGCAAATTTTGGGAAATCTTTTGCAATCGTGTGGCTGCCAGTTTCTACTGTGGTCTAAGTGCAGCAGCCCCTCTTCTAGGAGTCAAAAAGCTGCAGCTTCTCTGGAGTACAAAGCACCCCTAGACAGAAACTATGAACGCTTCAGAGCAGTTTCTAATTTCCTTATTCCTAGTCACATCAGCCCTGAAGACTGAACAAGAGATGAACTGGGAAAAGGAATAATTTAAATCCTCAGCTCTTGTGATTTGGCAGTAGTAGGAGGCAGAGTAGAACAATCAGCTGCATCTCTGCAGGAGTTCCTTGGATTGGTCTTGGCAAACTGAGACTAGCCTCGGAAAACTATGGGCCTTAAGCATGCCAGAGGGCGAATGCATGGGGCATAGGTATCGAACTGCTCTGAGCGAAGCCAGCGAGAACGCGGCGCAGCCGGGGACCAGCTCAGGCGAATGAATCCCCGCGTTGTGCTCGTCGGGCCGCATTCAGGGATCGGCTCCCGGCATCTCCTCACGCCTGGCCTCCAGGGCAGACGGTCCCCTCCCCAGAGCGTCCCTCCAGTTTGGCCACAACCACACCGGAGGTTCCCCGTTCCGGCCAAAGCAGCAGCCGCCTTTCCCAGTTTGAATCGCGAATTCCTACCCGCCGACTGCGCCCGGACAGCTGGAGCCGGTGGCCGGGAGAGCCGGGCAGAGGCTGGGAGGGCCGCTCTCGGGACGCGGTCC
>WEIU01010807.1:94588-107514 GCA_013389925.1 Aegithalos caudatus | reverse complement strand
CGCAGCCGCTGCGCGCCCGTGGGGCTCAGCGTTCTCCCGGCCGGCGGCGAGTAGGGCACCGCCGCACGCGGAGGCGCTGCCTACGCCCTTCTGGAAAGGGCCGGATGCTAGTGACTGTCGGAGGCTCTGTGGACGTACAAGTTCTGCGCACTTAAGGGGGAAATATCTCGGCATGCTGGGATGGAGGGGGGGCAGGTCACTGGGGAGGAGGTGGGGAGCGACTTTGTCACTCGTTTTAGGAGCCTGGAGTAAGATGGCATGCTGCTGAGTAGATCACCTCTAAAGTATTGTAACTGATAATAGATGCCTTATTTTTCTTCATCTGAGTGGTGGCAGAAGTGGTTGTGGGTTTTTTTTTTCTCAGCGTCTTTTTCCTGTGTTTATTTCTTATTCATGTCTTTTGTTTTGCCTAATTTGCCTAATCTGTTCCTAAATACTATTAGCAACTTATTGGAGTAGCAGATGCGGGTTCCACAATTCTTGCCTTTCATGTAATCATTCCTGCTGACTTTCCTAATAGGCATACGGCCTCCTATTGTGAATGGCCCAATGCCAGCACGGCCACTGGTTGCACTCCTGGATGGACGAGATTGTACTGTGGAGATGCCCATCTTGAAGGATGTTGCTACAGTGGCATTTTGTGACGCTCAGTCAACTCAGGAAATCCATGAAAAGGTAGGCAAGAAGATGTGCAAGATTCAGAAGTAGACGTTTTCCTCTTCAGTAACCAAACTATGTATTGATTTGGACTGTTTTTTGTTATAGGTGCTGAATGAAGCAGTAGGAGCTCTGATGTATCACACCATTACCCTTTCTCGTCAGGATCTGGAGAAATTCAAAGCCCTCAGGGTCATTGTGCGTATTGGCAGTGGCTATGACAATGTTGACATCAAATCCGCTGCAGAATTAGGTATGATGACACCATTAGGTGTCTGTTGTGATCACAACTGAATGTGAAATGGAACACTGCACATGCTTTTGTGCATTATAGCTGAGTGCATTTAAAAACTCTTATGTACAAAGATTTGGAGCTGCTCAGTATCAGATGTCTTTAGGAAGCTGACCAATAGAGGGCTGGTAGATGGCATAAAAGAATGATTCTCAGTTTTCAGATTGCTCTGCTATAGATGTTGGTGTCTTTGTTGTTGCTTGGGATTCAGGGACCTGAGTATGGTGCCTAGGTAACTTTTGGTGAGGTGACTTTGGTCTTTTTGTGTCCCCTGAGCAAACTGATATCTGAAAGCCACCTGCAAATGCTGATGCAGGATAAACTCACTGTAAATGCTTCATGAGTTTTCCTCTTAATTTTGTATATGCAAGGAGGTTCTGATACAAAACTTTATTAGTTATCCCTTTAGAACCCTAAGCATGTGAAAAGTGTCTGGATCAAGTGACAAAAAGGTGCTGTTTATCAAACAGATGGCAGTGAGACTTGTGGACCTTTTAGCCTCCTACGTGAGATGGATCACTTAAGTACCCTTTCCCTTCTTTTTTGAAGTTTGACAAGTTAAGGGATTCGAAAGCTTCCTTAATGTAATGCAGGTCTTGATAAGCTTAAATCAAATACAGGTATTAGTATGTAAAATATGAAATAGGCAGTCATTGCAATTTTCAGATCTGTAAGAAGAGGTGAATTGCTAATAAATGAAGAGTGTATATTGGGCTAGTGCTTGAATTAGGTCAAAAGAGCCTTTTCATTTGGGCGATTCAAATGAACGTCTCAAGAGTTCCTGTCAAGATCTTTGGCTTTTATCCGGCCTTCACATATTTGCACTGAGTTTGGAATCTAACCTAGTCTTACATTTCTCTGCTTAAGATCACTTTCTTTGATTCATTCAGATTCAAAGATTTCCCTTTTCTCCCACTGCACACTCATTAATTCAAGGTGAAATGAGTCAAAGTTCTTTCACCCTCAGACCGTTGCTTGGCACTTTTTATTTGGAGTGACAGTGTGATGATCCTTACATGTGGCCAGATTTGCTTTTTCAGGGACAATTAATGCTTATGTTCATGCTTAGCCAGGCCTTTTAATTCATTTAGAGGTAAGATATTGTTCCTTGTGTGTTCTGAATCTTCAGACCAAAGGCTGTTGTCTGTGTTTGTGTTTTTTTTACATTTAGGTATAATACTGCATGTTAACACAAATCTCTGTCTGGCTGTGTAACAGATGGATGCATGGGGCTTGTCCAGAGTTGAATGAGACCGTAATCAGGGAGATTAAGAGAAACAGGGTTTTTCTATCACCCCTACTCATGTCCTCTAGTTTTTTGTGTGGCATTATGACAAAATTGGAAATAATTTGATAGAGAAAAACATGTCAGATATTGAGATTGTCTGTGGCCATTGCTCTCCTAATTCTTATGGGAAAGCACGGTCTGAGTTTAGCCAAATGTCTCCTGTGACTACAAAACAATGATGCCTTCAACCATTAGCTAGATTTTATTTTCAGTTTTTAGCTAGGTGGTGGACTTTTGAGGTAGAACAGTTGCCTTGGTTTGGCAAGTGACTAGGGTTGTGTTTGGGAGGAGAGCATTTTTCCATCTAATTTTCTTGTCTGGTTTGTTGAAGGAAGGATAACAGAAATGAAATGGTGTATTTCCAGTCTCCTCCCCCTGCGTTTTTGGTTTTGTTTTTTTTTTTTCCCCACAGACTATTCAGGACTTACTAGATTTTGATACAGTGTTGCATCTTTCCCTTTTCTGGCAGTAATTTATGCTTCTAAGACTTGAACTCTGTTTGCATTACTAATTTACCTGACAGTTGTAGCCATGGGTTTTATGGTCCTTGTGGTAGTGTGTTATTCTAGAATGGGACTGTTATGTATTGTTATTTTTAAGCTTAACTTCAAATGGATTTAGAGAAGCTCCTGCGGCTTCTGTCTGCATTTAATGAGTGAGTTACTTATTGTTGCTCCTGGGGAGGCTGATGCTTGCTTGCAGTGAGCATCTGGACTGTGAGGCATGAAGAGCTCAGCCATCTGTCTCAATTCTTCTACAGTCTGCCTGTTAATTTGTCAGGAGTATCTGTGGAAGGAATGCATCTTTTTGAATGCAGATCTCTTAAAACAATCAGTTGTTTGTATCACTTGTATGGTCCAGTTTTCTCATTTCAGCTTGTTTGTTTGTATGTTTTTCTCCTAAGTGTGTCAATCAAATAGATATTTATAAGGAAGGAATGATATCTTCTGGGGTATTGAAAAGATGGCTGGTCACATCTGTGTTGTTGTAGAATGAGGTTCTGAAATGAATCCTGTGTTTCTTGAGTTCTGGAGTACTGAATTATCTTGGAGCATTTGTGCTTAAAGACCTTTATGTCGGTTTAGAATTGTGCTTCTAAAAATCTTATATGACCTCTATGGCTTTGTAGGCATTGCAGTTTGCAACATCCCTTCCTCCTCAGTAGAGGAGACTGCTGACTCTACCCTCTGCCACATCTTGAACCTCTATCGCCGTGTTACTTGGCTACATCAGGCTCTGCGGGAAGGGAATCGAGCCTCAAGTGTAGAACAGATTCGAGAGGTGGCTGGAGGTGCTGTGCGTATCCGTGGGGAGACTTTGGGCATCATTGGACTAGGTAAGTGATGGGAATTGTTAGACTGAAAAGAGAACTGTGAACGTTTTTGGGAAACTAAAAGTCACATACTGAGAAAGGTGATTCTACAACTGTTTGTTGTGAAACACACAGACTCCTAAGGAATGCTAGTGCCCTATTCTGGATATCTTTGAGAGTTGGGTATATGTCAGGGGATTGGGTATTCTTTTTTTGATTTTGAATGTTTAGAAGAATAGGAACATTCATACAGCTCTTCTTGGTGACTTGTTGCCCTCTGTCCTAGGTTCTGTATCAGTAGCAAAGCTGCCTGAAAGGTGGCTGCCAATTCCTTCTCCAAGTTCTTGTAGCCAGATTATTATCTCTGACTCAGAGTCTAGATTTGGTTTGAAAACAGAACTGCTTCTTGACTAAGCTCTGGCTATTGCATGGGGAAGAACTAGAATTAGTTACGTAGGGGCAGCACTGATTAACCTCCTCTGGATCCCTATGGCAATCCTAGGGGTTTCCAGGGCTGCAATATCTTGGGCCCTTGCAGTAAACTTCAGTGTAGGTTCCCAGTCTACCCCAGTATCTTGTCTTTAAAGTTTGTTTTACCTTTCCTTGATGATTGTGGGTTTTCTTTTGTGAAGGCCGAGTTGGACAGGCAGTGGCTCTGCGAGCCAAGTCCTTTGGCTTCAACGTGATTTTCTATGATCCCTATCTGCCGGATGGAGTGGAGCGATCCTTGGGTTTACAACGAGTAGGAACCCTGCAGGATCTACTAATGCACAGCGATTGCATCACATTGCACTGCAGCCTGAATGAACATAACCATCACCTCATCAATGACTTCACTATTAAACAGGTGCAGCAGGAGCTTGATTTCCCCCACAGAGCACTGTGGGAATGAATGCAAACCAAAACTGCTGCTTTCACAAAGGCTGAGAGCGTGTGAATCCTGCTGCCTCTGTTGTGTGCCTCCTGCTGCCTTTGGAGGCTGGGCGTGTGTGGATTCGGGTGCCTGTGCTTCATGCTGTATAGAATTTTATGTTAAGAGAAGAACAGGATTGTCTCTTCCTGCAAAATAGTTTTCTTTATAATGAATATTTTAAGTGATTCCATAATTTCAAATTATCTTTAAAATAATTTACTGTGCTAGTTAGAGCTAGATGTGGTGTGGCTGGGACTGTGTGCATTGTTTTACACAGCACTGCCAAAGCCTCTCTGCCCAAGCCCCACTGCAAAGCCAGTTTCAGGCTAAACTCCACTAGCCTATAAATGCTTTCCAGTGCTTTTATGAGAGACATTTGGACAATGTAGTCCAGTTGTGTATAGCTGGATACTAGATTCATGATTCCTGTCCTTTTTTTTATATATATATAGTAGGATGAATATGGAGTGCAGAACTTGAGAGTTCCACTTTTGCCCTTGTTGTCTTCTGGTTTTGTTTGTTGGTTTTTAAAGCAGATTTCTCAAGCATTGCTTGCAGGCATTTCCCTTGTGGTAAGCTTTGCAGTGAAAGCACTCCTAGTTCCTCCAGGCCTCATCTAATCACTGCAGACTCCTGCTCATTTCCAGTAGACTTCCCAAGATTCGCTTAGCTTCCATGAAAAATCTCATTCTCAGTGCATGTACCATTTTTCTTCTTCCAGATGCGTCAGGGCTGCTTCTTAGTGAACACAGCCCGGGGAGGACTGGTAGATGAGAAAGCCTTAGCACAAGCCTTGAAAGAGGGGAGAATCAGAGGAACAGCATTGGATGTGCATGAGTCTGAGCCTTTCAGGTAATGTTGTACCTGCATGCCTGTTGCTATTTAGTGGTTCACCTAAACTGGATGGTTCTTTTGGTGGTTTGGTGGGAGTTTGGTTTTGGTTTTGTTTTGTTTTGTGGGGGTTTTTTGTTGGGTGGTTGTTCGGGTTTTTTTTTGCACCTTTTTTTGGTGTTGTTTGTTTGTTTTTGTTGTTATTTGGGTTACAATGATGTGCAAATGGACAGATGGGATTACCAGTTCTGGAAAAAAACCCTTCTTCTTCCCCCCAGTTTCGCTCAGGGGCCGTTAAAAGATGCACCCAATGTTATCTGCACCCCTCATACTGCCTGGTACAGCGAACAGGCTTCCATTGAATCCAGAGAAGATGCAGCTAAAGAGATCCGCAGAGCTATTACAGGTAATGAAGGAGATTTGCAGGTGCTGCAAATCTAGTGAGTTTTTGTTAGTTCACTGCAAGATTATGCTGATTGTTATGAAAACTTAGACTCATAAACTGGTTTCTGAAATTGGAGTCTAAGTTGATAATTGTATCTTTGCCTTCTGAGAATTCTTGTACCTAATACCAGAGTGGCTCTCCTTAGGAAAGCCTTTTTACCTACATCTTCCAAACCCTTTGACAGTTTTACTGTATGCTTTTTTTCCTTGAGTTGTACATGTTGCCTCTTGAAAAAGGTGAGGCTTGGCAGTTGCAGTTTGTGGCAATAATTTTCACATGATCATAGAAGTGGGAAGAAAAGACCCGTTTCTTGCCGTCCCCAGACACCAGATGCTTAGAGGAGAGTCTCCTGTACCCAGTGTTACTCTGTGGAGGTGGATGAAAAGATTTTCCACTTTTCCTTTTTACTTTCTTTTGTAAATGCTTCAGGGAACAAATCTCTCCTACCTGTTTTCTGGTTTTTTTTTTGTCATTTTTGGTGCCCTTGCAGGTCACATACCTGATGCTTTAAGAAATTGTGTTAATAAGGAGTACTTGCTGTTAGCAGCTCAGTGGTCCAATATTGATCCTGCAACTGTCCACCCAGAACTCAATGGAGCTGCAGCTTACAGGTGAGATACGTAGATTATCCAAGCATACTTTCCTGTTGAGGTAGGCCAGGAGTTTGAGAACTGCTTGCACCTGCAAACAGGTGTGTCTTTGTTCCTATATACTCTATATGAGCTCTTTCCCAAAACTTAACAGCAGCGCTTCTAAAGCTCTACGAGTATTCAGCATATCATATTTAGTTCCAGCCACATACCGATTCAATATTTCCAAATCCTTGAAAGACATGCCCAAGAGATACCTTAATATAAGAAAGCCTGCTAAATGTCCCAAAAAAGGACTGCAACTCTACATGAGAAGTTGTGCATACCATTTGGGCTATATAAACAAAGCACAGTTCCTACATGTAGCCCAGATAGGGACCATTACTGAGACTGTCCAGTGGATTTGTTCAGTAGTCTAAACAGAGTGTATTTGAGTTTATCTGTTACAACCCGGCTAAATGACTGTGGGCAGGTTGCTTCCCTTCTGTTTGTCTCCCATCTGCAAAGTAGGAAATATATTTTCTTTCCTTCTATGAGACATCTACAGAAGTTGAGGTGTATTTATGGAGAGGGCATAGGGAAGCAGAATGGAAGTGATGGCAGAATAGTTCATTAGCAATTCATGACTGTCACTCTCCTGTTTTTCGTTTTGCATCTAGCTTTTTTGTTAGTTCAGATTCTTACCTTTTCTATCTTGGAGCCCAGTGAAGGATAACTGCAGCTTAAACCCCTCCTGCTGATGGGGAGGGAATTCCTGGCCCTCTATGTTCCTTCATAGAGTGCCTCACGGTATTTTTAACTGGAGATACATTTTGTATCTGTTTTTAAAAGCTTAGTATGTGACCTCATTGTCTGGGTCTGTCTGCAAACAGGTGTCACTTGGCATTAGGATACCACTGCTACTCTTCAGCTCTGGAGAGTTCCTGTGTTCTAACTCAGAGCGTTTCTGTTAGAAAGAGGAGTTTGCTTTCAGAACATCTGAGGGAATGGCTCCTTTTCCTTTGTATAACTCTGTTGGACAAGCTTGTAATTTCTATGTTTTTGTTGGTTTTAGGTTTCCTCCAGGAGTAGTGGGAGTAGCCAACCCTGGGCTACCAGAACCACCAGTAGTGGAAGGGATTGTAGCTCATGGGATCCCTCCTGTTTCTCACTCTGCACCACGTACCCCTTCCCCAGGAGAGACGAGCAAACTGGATGCAGACAGAGAGATTCCTGCTGACCAATAGCAGCGTTTCTCTCCTCTCCTTTAACAGAAAAAAGTAGGAGGGCATCTCCTCCTAGGACTTTCTTTAACACCCTACAGACACTGTTTCCTGTTCACATGGAACAGGAGAATGCATTTCATTGCTGACAGACTTTAGCTCTTGCCTTTATTTTGTAACCTTTTAGTTATAATTTCGTAATGAATCTTTCTCCTTCTCTGGGGCATGGCAGCAGTGACCTTGCCTCCCCTTGGCCTAATGAATCAGTTCTCCCATGTATCTGCTTCAGTTGTCTGTGACAGAGAAATGTCTTTGTGTGCTTGAAAATCGAAGTGAAGCCACCTGATCAGGGATGGTCCACGGTATTCTGAACTTAAGTGCACACTTTTCAGTTGTGACTTGTAGCTTAAGTTTATTTCGGCTGAACCTCTTTTAAGAGTAGCCATGGGGAATATTAGAAAAAGTATTAGTGAATTGGAGAAGTTGTGACTATTGTCTTCATTATGCCCTTGATAGAAGGCAGCCAGGCTAAGCTCTGTGTGTTACTTTGCTTGTTTTAATTAACATTTCCTGCGAGAACAGGCTTAGTGCAGGCACTGTTGGTTCCTGACCATACTAGGTTTTCTCTATGCAGTTCTAGGCCTGAAGTTAAAAGTAACAGTATCAAAGCCAGCCTTTAAAATAGTTTGGAAGGGATTAAAATGTAATCAAATGTATTTTGGTGGCCAACATGTTAGTGAGGCTTCAGAATTGTTCACCCTGGAGTCTGTAACTTGGAGGAGGTAAGAAAATGGAGAAATAGGAAAAGCATGCACTCAGAGACAGCGAGTAGCAATAATGTGCAGCTGCAGTTGCTGGTTCCTCACACACAAGTACCTCGTAGTCTATGGTAGTTTTTGTCCACAAGGGATCCATCACACTAGAATTCTAAGCTTTAAGATACAGATTTTTTTTCTTTTTGCACAATTGCATCAGCTAGAAGTAACATCCCACTTATCTGCGCTGGTGGAGAAGACAGGTTTTATCAGTCAGGAAGAAGTTTTTCACCCAGAAGGTGGCTGAGCACTGAAATAGACTCTCCAGGGAGGCTGGCTGGCACAACACCAAGCCCATCTGAGTTCAAGAAGTTTTTGGACAATGCTTTTGAGTACATGTTGGGATTCTTGGTGTGTCCTGTGCAAGGCCAGGAGTTGGACTCCATGATCCTGATGGATCCCTTCCAGCTTGGTATATTTTATGATATACTGCATCTCTAGGGCAGGGCAGGGCAGCAGGGCACTGCAAGACAGCAGTTTGTTTTACATGAATAGGCTTTGTGATACTTAAAGGGGAATTGATACTCCCAGTTTTTCACCTGAAACCAAGGCAGGATTGTTGCTGACAAGTCTTCTCCATTTCACAAATGATTGAATATGAATCACTTCTTTGAGGGGTGTGGAGTCTTCAGCAAAAGAGGTTCCACAGGAGAAGATTTTTCTTTAGTTCCATGTCTTCCTTTAATTTCATCTTGTTACACTTCAGTTATAGCCTTTCCATGCACAAGATGTAACAATATCTGATTGATTTGTTCATGTTGTTTGGATATATTAAAGTAGGTGCTATATGGGAGGCATACCCTATTGTGTGGGTTTCTCTGCCTCCCTTGATTATTCTCTCTGTTGTGTGTCTCTGACTGGAAGCTGAACAGATGAGAACAGACTGGAAAAACAATTTAAAGTATGGACAAAATCCTCTGTTTAGGCTGTTAGTTTAGGAAGGTAGGGAAAACTTTCAGAATAACTAAGTTCTCAGATTTTTTTCCTGGTTTAAAATTTTTCTCCAATACTGCCTTCTCTGTAGTGGCTTACTACTAATACAGTGATTCATTCCTTTCACCTCCCCTCCTCCACTTCCCCCAGCAATTCAAGAAAGGAAAATAGTCAAGAAGTAAACTTCAGGTGTTTTTTTTACAAATTTTACACTTTAGCTGTTTAGTATTGGTGAGATAATACTAGTTTTCTAGTGCTGAGTGTCTTTCTTGGTAAGGTATTTGACTCAGTGAAGTTTCCCGGCTTCTGTGTTTTTGTGGATGATTCTGATTCTACTTCAAATTCATATACCTCTTGGCTGCTCAGGTTTAGCAGATCAGACTGAGACTGGTGGTAGGCATGAGTTACAGGAGAACTTTTTCTGAACAAAAGCCTAGAGCTCAGAAGCCCATTGATTGCAGATGTACCTAAAATAACCATCAGCACTTCCCTGAATTCTCTAATCTCTAGGAAATTCAGATTTCATAAGCTGCTGGCTCAGAAAGATCTTCTGGTAGGCAGGTGTGGAAAAGTTTTCAGAGAGCTCATCTTCTATTACCACATTATGGAAGCAGTCTGTCCATAACTACTCTTTTATTTGCTGCTGAAAATTCCTGCCCTGCTTAGGGGTTCAGGTCTGATATTATTTTGTGGTAAGGGGCTTCTAGTTACAATCTTTGAGGAACAGAGTACATTGACCTTGTCTTTTCTAGAGCACAATGCAAGATAGATTTATTTTTTTAGAAGAGGCAATTTATTTTTTTTTTTCTTCTTAACTGCAAGTATCTCTATAGACAGTCAACTGAGCAGAGGAAGAGTAGAAAGATTTCATTTGGGGGAAACTTGAGTTTCTCTGTTCATATTTTTGGTGGCTAGATACACTAGGGAGTAGTAAGCATAGGAATTAAATGATTGATGATGTAATAAATATTTCCAGTTATGGGGTACCAAGGAGTTGAAGCTGATGGCATTGATAGTGGCTCTGTTCTATCCAACATGATGTAGGCTTGTTATTGGATATGACAGTAATTTTCATATTGATTAAAACCACAGCAGAAAATGTTGAGGTAAAAATGAACACTTCAAAGAAGGTCTCTCAAAGTCCTCAAAGAAGGACTATCTTTGCATTTGTAGGAGTACTCTGCTTGTGTGCGTTTGTACCTCTGCTGACAGCCTGAACCAATTATCACCAGACAAAGGCTGTTCTGAATGGCTAATTCAAAATTTACCGGTACTAAAGCATCCTGAGGTCTTCTTTCCCTGAGTGCCAAGTGTTTTGTTAGCACTCTGTTGTGTGATACACTGAACTTGCAGCTCCCCCTCCCAAGCTTAGTGCAGTACACAGAATCTTGGACCTTTTTTTTAATTCTTTCCTTCAGAACTAGTGCAGAGCTTTAATCCCAAAGAACAGACGTCTCCCAGGGTGAGGCAGGAGTTCCCTAGCCACACTAATCTGCTTACAGGAGGTGCTCACACTACCCCAAGGTACATTCTGTTTGTCAGGGTCACTGCTGCTGACCAGCCTTTTTTATAGAGGACTCAGAGTTTCAGAAATATATTTTTGTAGACAATGATTAAACTGTGAAACATTGAAATAAAGCATGTAAACAAAAAACTTACAGCACTGTCCTCTGTATAAATGTTTCCCTCACTTCAGTTCTCTCCTGGCTCATTAGAAAATGTTTGATTACTTCTTGGATATATTTTAATAAAGTTCTACAAAGAACATGGCTGCTGTCTGTGGAAGACATATCTACTGCCTTAGATACAGTACTGAAAGGGAGAGTTGAAAACCTGTACAGGTGAGTGTCCACTTCAGTCCCACTTTTCTCAAATTACGTAAATTCCACAAAATCGGTCCCTGGATCAGCCACTCTGGCCAATTACTTTTGTGTGCTGTAGTATTGATCATCAGTCAATTCTGTGCAGGTGGCAGTCTGGAGAAGAAGCCATCTTCAGTGCTTAAGGAACACCTTTGGATGCAGGTTGGTGGTTACTTACCTCATTTCTCACAAGCTGAAACTGTGATGTCTGGTTTCACAGCCTTTTAAGTATGTAGTTTAACAGCAGTAGCTGTCTACCCTTTCACAGTAAAATAGTACTTGAAATTAACACACAACGCATGAAACTAATTTTTCTAAATTGTAATAGAGGTTGGCAACAGCATTAGCATGGAAAAGCTATTATTGAATTTACTTCATGCTTTATGGCTTACGGTGTCTGGGTCAATAATTAATGACACTTAGGAAACCCCTACTATTGCTGGATTTTATCACTGTTGGCCCACCTGGTGCTGTATACCGTTGGAATATCCAGCACCATGCTTGGGAGGTGGGAAATGCTGGTTTATCATGGCAATGGGAGTCTGAGCTGGTGGAATGGGAAGGGACAAGGGAGCACTTGGAACAACATGGTGGTACTGTTCCTGGTGTACAGCTGATGACCTTTCTGTTTCAGTAAATAAATTCAAGACATGAGGGCAAAGACTGGTCTTCAAAGAATGTAGTACTGCTCTTGGATTTACCATGGCACTCAGATGCAAGATATAATGCCTCTGTTGCCATTCAATAATGTTTCATGTAGGTACTGTACTTAAAAAATAGGGGGTGGGGAGTTAGTAAATCTAGTGGTGTGTAGTAAATCAAAACTGCTGTACAGCAGAGGTGCTGTACAGCACAGGAGGAGAGCACTGAGTGCTGATGCTGTTGATACGCTGAAGTTTTGTGTAGTTGTTCAGCTGGTATTGGGCATTGCCTTACCCATGTTCTAGTCAGTACATTGCATCCCTCTAACTAGAAAGTAACAAAGAGGAAATGTCATCTGCTTAAAACAGTGGGGCACCATCATTTGAATAAATGGAAGAGAAAGCAAGTAACTTGTGTTTCCTGTTGCTAGTTCAGTGTCAAATGCGACTCTACCAGAGTGAAGAAACAATACATACAACAGAACAACCTACTTCCACAAGAGTATCCTTGTGCTGGTATGGAGTATAGTATCTGCTCCTCATTCCAGTTTATATCAGTGCTACTGTGCTTTTACTGCAGAAGCAGAAACAGATACAAAATCGCATGTCATTTTTCTAACTGTGTAGGATGCTTAAGTATTTTGTGGTTCATGTTGAAAAGGGGCAGGTTTAGGATATTGTGCTATGATACATGATAACTGTTCAGATGTATTAGCTAATCATGACAGCTGAATTCATTCACATACTGATTTTGTATCTTAATTACTTCCTAAGTGCACCCCCTTTGCAAAATCCGCCTCACTGGAGAGCGAAGCACCGCGCCTGTGCAGCGCTGGCGGTCCTCTGGGGCCGGTAGCAATTCCTCATGCTATCTGTGGGATCCAGCCTGAGACGCCGGCATTGGTTCTTCTCTGCGTTTACCTCGAAATTTAGCTTAAAACTCGTTGATTTCTGTGGTAATTCCAGGTTTTGAACTTGGCGGTGGTGAGCGATTTTGGCTAGGCAAGGCCCATGCCCGCCGACCGGCCCCCCTGCTCCGCCGCGGAGCCCATCCTTCTCTCAGACCGTCCGGGTCCCGCCCCTCCCTCAGACCGCCCGGGTTCCACCCGTCCCGCGCGGGGCGTTGTGGGGCCGGGTCGATCGCG
>WEIU01010807.1:44115-94109 GCA_013389925.1 Aegithalos caudatus | reverse complement strand
TTCTGCCGGGAAGATGTTAAATATTTTCGATAAACGTGAATTATATATGAAAATATGTATTGAGGGCTGAATTTTGATTTTGTCTCAGATTTTGTTTTTAGTTGTAGGATTTTGAGCTTCATGTAATGTATTTAAGCACTCTTTAGCACTTGTCTGGTCTATTTCTAGTATACCTTAGTGAAACGCTTGGGTGGAGATCCTAAAAAGAGCTCTTGAACTGTATTGGTGGAGTATCTCTTTGCAGGTGTTGGTTCTGCAGGCACTTGCTCTAAGTGCTGGTATGCTTTGGAGGCTGTGTCTGATTTAGTGACCCATGGTATCAGGAATGAGCTTATGTGTTTGTGAAGAGTGTTAGTTCTCTTTATGCTTAGTTTTTTAAAAACTAGTAGTTACCATAAGTTCTGTGTGCTTGTTTGCAAAGTTCCAACTTTCAACTGTTTCCTTGACGTCCATCCTCTAGTGATACTCTTTCTTTGGCCTTATTGTAGAACTGCACCTACGGCTGTCAGCAGAGAGCAGTGGGTTTGGCTGGGTTTGGCTTTGCAAAGTTGGGGGGCCTGGCACACTGTGTCTGCAGTTGAGAGCTGAGGTTATGTACTCTAGCTGCTGCCTAACTTGTTCAAGGAGAAGGAAAGAAAATCCCATGCAGAAGGGGTTTCTTCAGAAGGGAAATGTGTCAGGTGTTTGAGACTATCTGATTTGTGCAAGTGTGTCAGTGCTAAGATCCAGCTGAAGAGTCACTCTTGTAGCAGACTGCATTGGACGCGTGTCATCGGTACTCTTCCATTTTCATCGGTGTGTGAATTCGTTGCCTTCGTTCGGCACTGCAGTTCTCTCCCCAGTTCTTTTCATCAGTAACCTTCCATTTAATACTGTTTCAGGGATGTAGCGGTCTATAAATAGTGTATTCTCAAAAATCTATGCAAGAACTGTAAAATGGGATCTGTGTAAAATAGTCGAGGCAGAATTTAGAGTAATGTAGGACATTCAGTGTTTTCATGGACTCTTCTATGCATAGTGAATGCTGCTGTGACAATGGCAACCATGGCAATGATAAACTATCAGAAAAGAGTTCTTTTAAGATTCATTCTGTCAGAAGAAGTGATGAGTTGGCACCAAGCGGTCAACCACTGTTTAGGAAATACTCTCTTCTAAGGTAATAATGTAGACTAGGTGTGATAAAGGCTAGGAAAAATTTATTCTCTATTCTTTGGTCTACCTAAGTCTGTCTCTTCTCATAGTATCCTATAAGGATGGTTTCAATTACTAGCCTGTAGTCTTATGTTGGGCTTATAGAAATACAAAAGTGTAGCTAAATATCTGCGCCTTTCTAGGGCAGAAATGTTGGGAATAGACAAGAAGTATAAAACTTGAAAGCATGGGTTTTGTTGGGTTTTTTTTTTTTTTTTTTTCTGGTCGAGTAAAGCCTCTGAAAGATTTTTGGATTTGTTTCCCCCTGTAAAATTTTGGTTACAGAGAGTAGCTCTTAGGCATTCTTACTTCGATACAATGTGGAGTAATCTAATTGTGTTTAGTCCCCAAAAAAACATGTATAAAGGTCAATCCTAGTTGTCCCATCTTCAGAGCATCTAGAAGAAATCCTGAGCAAAAACTATGCTGCCATTAGAAAACAGCTTTGCCTCTTCTAAATGGAAACAGGTATTATCCACTTTCTCGAAACATTTACTAGACAAGGTTCATGAAAGACCTGTTGAACTTTATCTCAGTCTGTTCCTAATATTGTAAAAGTACATGGTACATACTAATGGCAAAATAACTCAGTGTGTCACATGAAGGACAGTACTGCATTTCTTATGTGGAACAGAAGTATGAGAGATGATTGTTTTAATGCATAGGCAAGGTTTACAATAAAGTTAGGAGGCCTGGGACACAAAGTGTTTTGAGTAGGGACTTCTGACAAAGTTGCACAAATATAATATTAAGAAAGCTATAGGCCCACTGAAAATGGGAAGGTGTTCAGTCTAGTTTCCACTATATTGCTGAAAATTATTGAATTGGAAGGATATATTGAAAGGTGTGGTACTGTTTCTCAGCAGGGCAGCTTAAGCAGTAATGGAGTTCAAGTATTCGTCAAGAGCATTACTTCATATTCTTCCCTTGGTGTCTGAGCTTTTGAGTATGGAGAGAGGAGTGGGGTAGAGGAGTAAGTGGTCTCTTATACTTCTTTTAATACGGTTTATTGGTAAAGCAGACAGCTGTCTGTCTCCAGTTAGTGCCTTGTGGCTTCCCAATGATCTTGTAGTGGTTGCAAAACTCTGTTTTGACTGTCCAGCTTAAGGTATTACTTAACTGATTAGTAATTTTTTCCTGTTTGTCTGACATGCTTAGTTATCTTTGGCAAGTGTGTAAGTTCTGTAGATGAGAAATGGGAATGTGACTTTTTTCACACTTAATACTCCAGTTGATAGGACGTGGAATGAGATTTGTAACCTTAGCATTCTTACCATGTAATTTCAAATTACTTTAACAGTTGTCCTTTTGTGATAGGAAAAAAAATAGGTTGATAGAATAGTGTTTTATATTTGTAGTGTGATTTACATTGTTACACTTGTAAATAAAGTTATTAAAAATCTAGCAATTCTGGGTAATCTCATGCCATACGAAATATTTGCATTTTTTCAGGGAGTCTAATAATGTACAAAACAAGACAAAACTTCTGGTTTAGAGTGGATTTTGCAAACACAAACCTTGCAGGGTGAAGCATTTAGTTCTGTGAATGTCAGCTAACCCTACTGATACAGGCTGCCTGTTGAAGTGCCAAGTAAGAGTGCTGAAATTTTCTAAAAAATCCTACTGTGAAAGAGGCTTGCATTAGGTCATCGTCCGTATTTTGGAATGAACAATTTTCATGTCTTTAGTTTTATATAGGAAAACACAGCATTTGGAACCAATGATGTATGTTTGGGGATAAATAATTTTTCATGGGTTAGTAATTGTTAATTTGATTCCCATAGTTATGTCAATGTACTCTCAGTATTAGCACTGTGATACTTATCCTGATTTTTCTTACTAAAGTTGCTGTCTTATTTTCTGTAAGGATTGTAGGAATATTATTTTCTAGTAAGTTTCTGAAAAGAGATGAAAAACTTTCCAAATTTTTTTTTTAAATCAGATCTTTGTGGAATTTGATGGCTGTAACTGGAACCAACATGCATGGGTGAAAGTCCATGCTGAAGAAGTTATAGTGTTGCTGCTGGAAGGATCATTGGTATGGGCACCTCGAAATGATCCAGTTATGCTTCAGGGGACTCGAATCTCACAGGCACAGTGGCCTGCACTGGTGAGTATTTGATCAGAAGTCCTTAGATCCTCAAAGATTTTCATCAGCTCCACTCAAGGCTTGGATATTGTACAGGCTACCATTTTGCAGGTTCAAAAATTCATTGGGATGGACTTTTAGTAATAGGAGTTCATTAACTGGCACTTAATAGTGTGTTTGGGAAGGCATTAGAGAGACAGTATGCTTCCGTTTCCTGCCCCAGAAATTGCTATGACATATTGTACAGAAAAGTGATTTTTACAAGTTAGTCTCTGAAGAAATGTGTTATATATCTGAAAAGATTATTTTTCCCTAGTTTAAAATTTTATGTACATTAGGCTTTTCTGAATTGTGAGAATAAGCCTTTTGGTCTTATGAAGCACTCTCCAGAGCTCTGTATGGTAAAGGCTGTTGCACCAATTAAGTAGGTATTCCAGAGGGCATCTTTGGAAAGAGAAAAGACCGTGTCTGTGCCTGACATATAAACCATAAATTGGCCACTCCTAATCTAGAAAAAAATTTCAGTTTTGTTGTCTGCATTAACTAATGTGCCATGTAAAATTTTCTCATGTTTCTTGATGTGATTAACCGTATTGCTATTTACATGGCAGTTACATGTCATGACACTTGAAAACAAAGCCAGTATATTTTAGGTAGCATATCTGAATATACCCTTTCTGCAAACATCCTGACGAGTAGTATGTAGTGAAGAGCATTCCTAATACATTTCTCCTCTTAGTGGCTTCTGAAGAGGAAAGATCATTATATGCGAGAATCCTTCTATTGACTGTATTTTTTGCCCTGTTTAACTTGTATTATTTGCCCCTTCTTTTGTTTCTTTTCTCCTCCCACAGTCCTTGGACTGCTTGGGATCCTCCTCTCTGCTTTCTAATACATTTTGTGCATGGGTACATTAAAATGTTTTTTCCTGTCAAGGATCATGTGCCTTGGTAGAATTTGAATTTAGTATTTTAAATGGGCACTTAGGCTCATAGCAGCAAGTTCATCAGTGCATTTTTCTCTGAGGATTTCTTTATTGCACTTGGCTTAAGGCAGAAGAAAACCAGGCCTTTACAGCAGAGACTCTGTAGAGAGTGTCTTTTCCATAGGCAACATTGACCTTCCAGCTTGTCTCCAGGAAGGAACTCCAGTTAGTTTCATCTGGGAAAATGTTTTTACACATGATCAGTGTCTTTCAGTTGATTTTCACATCTGTCAAAATCTGAGTGACTTGGGGGTGTTACCATAGTCTGCATGGTGACTGTATAATGATTCCAGACTATTTCCAATACAACTCAAGGCTTATCTATAGCCTTGCTGAAGAAACGTTTCTATCCGCTGTACTCTGGATAGCCTCGTGAGCACTGAAGCTTTCTCTAGGTGCTCCAGCCCTACCCAGATAACTGCAAATGGGAATGCAGACTGGAGCTAGTCAAAGCACCAGAGTACATATTTGCAATGGGAAACCAGCTGCTTAGCATTACAAAGGGGATGGTATGTTTCAGGGATGTGGGGGATGATGGGTTTTGTTGGGGTTTTTTTTGTGGTTTTTTTTGTGGGTTTTGTTTGGTTTTTTTTTTTTTTGGTTTTTTTTTTTGTTTTTTTTTTTTTTTTTTTTTTTTTTTTTTTTTTTTTTTTTTTTTTTGTTTCAGATCGATCACTTAGGAATGTGTTTTCATTCTTCATTGTCTCTTTTTTGTAGTCCTGTTTGCTTTCAGGAGATAGTTTTGCATAAACTGAGAAAATAAATTTTTATATTTATACTGTTGTGTACAGGACAGTGGAGTGTAAACAAACTTGATGAGAGCTGTTAAGGGAAAAATGTCGTGAATACTTGTGTTAAAATCATGTAATGTAAGCATGAGGCAAATAACATATTTCAAAGACTCTGGTTGGCAACTTCCTCTTCCATCAGCAAGTTATGTTATAAGGTTATCTGTTTCTACTATTACAAGGTTTCTGAATTCACTATGTGTTTTTAGTGATTTGCTCTGCATCTTGAACATCCATTGTACGCTTGCTATGAACTTCAGTTTTTCACAAAATACGAGCTAAAAATGCTCTCATTTAATAATAAACGCATAACTTCCTTACAAGTAAATTCTGTAGAAGAATAAAACCGCTCCTTTCATGAGGCTATATCTGAAAGATGTTAGATAGTTTGAACTATTAACCAAAGCTTTTTTTAAAACCTTAACCAAAGCTTTTTTTTTAACCTGAGCATCAGAAGGTGCTTACCTATGAAAAAGCAAATACCACCACAGGTGTTTTAATTTCTGCTTTAAGATCTAATGAAAAAGTGGATCCAGTTGTCAGTAATTCCTGTTTGTAATGCAAGAATTATTAGCTTAGAGATAATGACTAATATTTCACATTAAAACTCAAGCACTGGGTGGTACAAGTTGAGAAATAAAAAGTTTTAATTTTTTAAAATCTAAATAGCATGCAAAATTGACTGTTATTGGCCTGTATGTATGCTCAGTCATTTTGGTAACTTCTTTTTCTGTTGTTCATCACAGACCTTCACTCCTCTAGTAGATAAGCTGGGGTTAGGCTCTGTGGTCCCAGTGGAGTTTCTTCTGGACAGACATTTACGTTTCCTGTCTGATGCCAGTGGATTACGTTTATTTCAGGTATTTGAACTATGTTTAGATAAAATGTGAATTTAGCCTTGTGCTGTGCTTTCAGGTTAGTTTTGGGGTATTTTTTACTGTTCCACCAACATACCCATCTTTCTCCTTTCACTGCTCTGTCACACATTTGAGTTTGTTTTTCTGCATTTCCAGGTCCTTACACTGACGTCCATTTGCATGCGAAAAGTACTGATACTCTACATTGTTCAATGGGAGAGCTAGCTGTCATTGTGTAGCTGATAGTTACAGTGGAAGTTTTGCAACAGCTTTTGCTAGTTAGTTCTTTAATTCCTCCTGTCATATTCAGTAATATTTTTCTTAATTTTACTTCTTTTTCTCCTTGTTTGTCAATCTCTGACTGAAGTCCAAGAAGACCTGTCTGCTAAAAACTAGTGTTTCTATTATCCTAGAAGATTATACTTTGTTAAAACTGTTTGTTTTTGGTAGATGGGAACAGAGAGTCAAAATCAGATTCTGCAGGAACAGCCTTCACTAAGAGAATCTGTCAATGCACTGATCAGCGACCAGAAGCTTCAGGAGATATTTAGTAGAGGTGAGATGTGTTTTATGTCTGAGAACTACTTTGTTGTGCAACAGCTGTAAGAGTATGCTGGAATATGTCAATGAAGTTAGTAATGGTATCTGTTACTGTTTCATTTTGGAAGGTCAATTTTCTGTATTTTGCAAGTTCTTTACAAAGTAACATTATCTTACTACAGATACAGGTAAGCAGTTACTGAGATGCAACCAGACATACCTACTGGGAACGGTCACTTAAGGTGTAGTTCAAGGGGGACAATGTCCATGTATTTACAACTTCCCTATTTTAAGTCTTAGTTTTGAATTTTTAAAGTATTGGTCCTTTTTAATGGTTCTGTTCTGTAACAGTTGAAATTTAGAAGTGAACTTCCTTTGTAGCTGCTTATCCTTAGAAACCTTCTTTATAATGGCAATTCAGTTTTTGACATTTTGATAATTAATACATCAGTTGTTTAAGTTGAATATATGTGTGGATGTGGCTGGTCAGCATAGAGTTAATATCTGTTGTCTGGATTGTGTATTAGGGTTAAGCCTGATTGTGGTTTTTGTTGTCAGATTTGGGTCACCTTGGTCAAGTACTAAAATAATTTCTATCCAGAGTTCATGTGTCAGGGAGCCACCCTAGAGACAGACCACTGTCTTACATTTGAAGGACAATGTAATTCTTAATGAGAATTTGGTGTCTTTTGGTCAAATAAATTGTGTATTCATAGAAATTCTGAGGACAATACTTCTTACATGAACGAGTAGCTTAAGAATTGTCCAGTTTGAAGCCTTCTTCTAAGGTGCCTAATTCTGGCTGTGTCACATAAAAGTTGTATCGTGGATTTTGATGATGTGAGATTAGCAGTGGTTTTGTCTGGACTTAGGGTAGGAGGAAAGCTCAGCATGCTGATGTGGAGAGCAAGGGCAGGTGAGAGGAAATCTTTCTACAGATGATCTATTATCTCTGTGAAAGAACTAAGACTGGTTGGTTTGGAAATGTTGGATATCGAAATACATGTTTTCACTCTGAAATGCGTGGTATTCCTTCTGGGATTTGACACATCTGGACCAAGTCAGAATACTGGGACTGTTCACTGGATTGATGCTGCCTAATTAACCTGTAGGTTAGAAAACAAAAGAATTTAGTTAGCAAGGAGCCCCCATATAGCTTGATTTTGTCAAAGGAGTGAGTTAATTTTGGTCTTTCTTGTTTGGGGTTTTTCATGTGTAAACTATTCATTTTGTCTTCACAATAGCTTTGAGTTACATCAGTGAGGACCTATTGACTTTTTAGGATAAAATGTTTGGTGACACAGGAAGCCCTGGTGTTTCAATTTCTTTCCACCTGGAAGATGACACTTCAAGCCTTAATTAAGTGCACAGAACCATTTTATTGTATGACTTAACTAGTATGACACAAAGCTTGTTTTGCAAAGGCACTCTTTTGTCTTTCTTTTCCAGGTCCTTACAGTGTCCAAGGCCAAAGAGTTAAAGTATATCAACCAGAGGATGAAAATAGCTGGCTCTGTGGTGTTGTGAGCCACCAAGACCCAATAACTCGTCTTATGGAGGTGTCTGTGACTGAGGTAAAAATACAAAGTGATGCTTTTGTGTTCCTAAAATACCATTCCTTGATATTTATATGTGGAGAATGACAGCTTCACCAAAACCTGTTATTTTTGATTGTTTTTTTGCTTTAAAAGATGAATAATTATTTGTGCTGCATTTCACAGTATTTTTTCCTGTTACGATGACTTTCCAGCATAAATTATGTCATCCAAACCACTTCTATTAAAAAAAAAATAAAAATGCTGTGAGTTTCACTGGAAATGAGTGCCGTTAAAAATGTTTGAAAGTGAGTCTCCAGAAGGGATAGCGTTCTGATGAATAGAAAACTACCTTCTGGGTCTCTTACATTGTGATCTTCCTATGCCTTCTCTTGGTTTCCGTCTTACAGACTGTACCAGTGGTTTGAAACAATTGTAGGAAAACAGATTAAGTTTTAGTAAAAATAAATTTGATTTATGTATTTTAGCCCAGACTATTTAGTTTTGCTCTGTCCCTATCAGTAAATCTGTAAATCAGTGAATCTGCACTGCTAGAATTTTTTTTTAGGTTTTTATTATGTGCTTCTGTGCAGTCTCACAGACTGCACAGTCTGGTGCAGTCTTGCCCGTGGCCTGCTCCTTTTTCAGGAACAGCTAAGATCAGGTCCATGGTGCTGTGGAGCGGCAGCACTCGTCTTGGTTTTCAGGTCCTATCCTGTGTCTAATGCCCACTGCCCCTGTAGCCTCTTCCATGTGTAGATGGAATGCACTGAATGAGCAGTAATCCTGCACTCTGACTACTGCTACTGCTGGTACACAGGGAAAAAAAATACTGTGTATGGCGAATCAGTATAGTACTTTGGGGGAGGCATACAAATTGTGTAGTTACGTGCATTCAGCAGATACATGCTAGGAAGCACACAGTTTCCTGTGCACTTCCTGTGAAATAAAAAGTAACCTTCAAGAGCAGGTTCCATACTCCTTTTGGGAAGACACTGATGAGGATTAACTGATGTGCTTCTTCCAGTAGTCCTTTTTATGTCTAGTGGAGTGAACATGCATGTAACAATGTTAAATCAAATCCAAGAGCTGTGTTTAATGCAATTAATGCCTTTAGAAATGCTCAACAGGACAAATATACAAGGAAACAGTGGTAGGAATCAAATCTGAAAGTTTTTGAAATAGAGAAGGAGCAAAAGGATAGAAGGTGAACTAGAAGGCTGTAGTATTACTAAGGAATTGAGATAGGAAGAAAAGGTAAATGGGAGAGGGCCTGTACAGTAACTGTGTGTTTAGGTCTCTTATGTTGATACTATATAATTTGAATTAAAAATTAATCTCTGCTTTTCTTTCTCCTACTTCCTCATTATCAATCTCCATAAAAATTAGAGTGGTGACATAAAGTCGGTGGATCCTCGACTAATTCATGTGGTGATGGATAACACTTCTCCAAGCGAGGTAATAAAGCAGTTCATTCAGGTCTTGTATATACAGTGTGAAACTTTATGAATTTTTTTGATGTGAACTAAGTAAAATCTAGAAAGGACTAAAAAATAATGCAGTGTTGACTGTGGACTTCGGATAATTTTAATAATTTTCCTCTTAAAGTCGGAACCGGAAAATTTTGTTTGCCATACTAATGGTCATAGCTTTCTTTAAACAGTCTTCTCTTTTTGTTCAGGCCTGTTTACTAAGTTTACCATGGATCTTGGAGTGGGGATCAGTAGCAGTATAACCATGGTGGTTGTACTCCATTTTAAGGTGTAGTGTTGCTGCCTTTTTCTAACAGGATCACTGTGCTGCTTCACAGACCTTTTAAGGCATTTCTAAAAATTGCCATCTGCCTGCTCTGCTTTGTAATCAGGCTTTTATGTTTGTGGCATTTCACTGCTTCAGTTGAGATGTTCCATGGTAGCATTTGAATCTGAATTTTTACCCTAGGCTAAAGGGCAAGCTATCTCCTGTAGTTAAATATTGTAGGCTTTGTATAGTGGACAGAAAGTGTACCCTTCAAAAGAATCATGGGATTTATGCTTGGAGCAAAAATTTGTGTGCATACATTATGAAGAGCTTTGTTGAAGTATTGTGTATTTCTCAAAATTTGCCAGGATGTGGTTCTTGCTACAGCAAGGTAGCTCAGATAAAGAATTTCTTGTGCAGATCTTATTCTAGTACAAAAAAGGCAAGACTGCACTTAATGCTTGTGTTCTGTGCTCACGTAGCATCACTCTTTAGATGTCTCAATTTGTGATCAAGTGTTACTAAACTTCAGAGCAATGTAATATATTCTGTTCCAACAGAAAAAAAGTTCTGTGCATGGGTATCTGGATTGTTTGTTCTGTTGAGTGATTGCATGTCTTCATGTATTATAGGGAGGGGGCCTTAAAGCAGCTAAATCATCATCTAAAGGGAAAAAGAAGAAAGAAAGCCTGGAGGGAAAGGATGGAAGGAGGAGGAAAAATTTATCAGATCCTGGTTGTGATCCTGCAACAAAGAAGCTAAAGGAGAGGGTTGAGGCAGATAGCAATGGTAGTGATGGAGGTGAGGCAAGCAGAGGTCCCTGGAAAGGAGTCTCCAGTAGTGAAACAGGACTGGATCCAAGGGCCAAGCAGTTGCCTTCATTTATTCCTCAGATTAATCGCAATATTCGTTTTGCTACTTACACCAAAGAGAATGGCCGAACACTAGTAGTCCAAGATGACCCAGTTGGTGGTGACACGCCATTGCCGTTCACTCCATTTTCTCCTGCGGCTGGACAACCGTTACTAGTTGGATCTGGATGTAAAGAGGCAGGAAAATCACTGGAACAGGTTGGCCAAGGCACAGTGACTTCTGCAACTGCAATTACTACAACTTCTTTGACACCGACAACTGTGAGAATCTCTGATACTAGTTTGCCATCTGTTACGGGACAGGAGAAACCGAAAACACTCCGATCACAAGCCCAGGGAGAGGTGAGTAGCTCATAATGCAGCATGCTCTACCAAGATTTATATATTTGCAGCAGATGTTTTGCAACATACTCCTATTAAAATGTATGTCCATGGAATTGAAAACACTACTTTTTCTCTCATGAGTCTTTCTCCTCCCAAAGAAAACCTGTTATCTGACCTAAGAAGTGAGTCAAAAGAAAATTAAGAAAATTGGTCAAGGAGTAGTAAGAGATAACTGTGTAGCACTCTTATGCTTATTCAGCCTTAACCTGAGAAATGCAACTTTAAAATAACACTAAGCATTGCACTTAGTTAATTTTGTTGTATCATACAGAAGATAACCTGCTTAAAATCTCTTGCCTTTATATAAACAGATCTGCATGAAAATGTGCACTGAGTTGAACATTCAAGTTACTTTAAAAAAAAGCCTCAAAACCAGAAAAACAAAGACCCCACATTTAGAGGACCTTTAACAGATGCCTGTCTAGTGTGTTAGAGCTGTGTTATCTATATAGTAGAAAAATGAGCCAGTTGCATTGTATACTATCTAGGACTAAAACCAAAGAAACAATTAAAATATTTGAGATGAGAGCTCAGTCTGGAAGCAGCTTGAAGACTTTTTAGTTATGTCTTTGTTTACAAGGGAAAGAGTGGAAAATAGAATGGAAACCCTGTTAAAAACTAAATAAAAGACTTCTTAAATAAACCAAATGAGGGTTTGTAAAAACAAAGCAAAAATGAAACTCACCTCAGTAAGCACAACAAAAATAAAGAATCTTACCATCTACAGTATAAAAAATGTGAAGAAAGAAAAGGGAGCTACATTAAGAAAGTCCAGTGTGGTTGCCAGCAAGTTAAGGGCATTGTTATTATCCCTGTCTTTTGTGTTAGATAATGGAAAGGCTGGAAAGGTTAAATGTTTATGTTGGGATAAAGATTGGCATAAAGATTCCTAGGTGGTAAGGTGTAAAGCAGGAATAGAATTGTTGAAAACAGAAGTGTTGCATAGTGAGCATAATATAATGTAATATGAGCTCTTCTATCCCCCACCCCCCAAAAAAAAAAAAAGAAATTCAGAGTTGGGGGCAACTACAGATTGTGTAATTGTACTGAGAAATTTTGGTACCACCTCTCCTTCTTTCCTTCTGCCCAACACTGTATCACTTTTTAAAAACATTAATAATTTGTTTCAGAGTTGGCAGGCAGACTGCTACTCCAGTTTAAACTATTTTTTTGAGGGAGGGAACCAGACATAAATCAGTAAGAGTGTTGTAGATAGTTCACATATGTTGCTTTTTCAGACTGTCTACTATATCATAGTGTGACTTGGTCCTTGAGATGACTTTGCAACCTTGGTTTCCATTCTAATTCATATTCTTTTAAAAACTATTAGAACTCAGTTTTCTAAAATTATTTTTTATCTCTAAAAAGAAATACCTGAAATTCTAATATCCAGAACTGTTAATAGGTTATGAAAGTTATTACAGCTGGAGATTGGTAATGAGGAACAAACTAAAGCTAAACATTAGTATGCACTGGAGTAGGTGTGCAGGGACACTAGTGACCAGTAGGGTGTGTTGCAGAGTCTGTGGTTGTATTTAACATGACCTTGAAATAAAATTGTGTTAATGATGAGCAGATTTCTAAGTGGAAATTGAAAGAAAAGGCGTGGAGCTGATGGAAATGATTCCATGAGGAATTAGTCACAGGAAATAATCAGTTACAGTAGGACTGTCAGTATTGGGAAATCTGAACAAGTACCGATTGAGAAGAGAGCAAGTGAATATTCCATATCACAGTTATGATTCTAGTAGAAATCTGCCATTCACAAAACCTTCCTGTATTTAATGGTCATACAAATTAAGTCTTTTGTGCTTAACTCCTACTGAGTTATTTCCTGGAAGGTACCACGTCCTAGACATCTATCTACCTGTCAGCAGATGTGGCTTTCAGGGACCAGGAATAGTTTGTCTGCTAACTGCTAGGGGGCTTGCTTTGTTTAATTAATTTGCAAACTAAGTTACTTATTTCAGGGACCTACTTAAGTAGGTGAAACTTTACCAGAATGCTCTTGGGGGAGGGTGAAAGATTGGAGGGTATTCAAAAGCAATTTCAGTTAAGGTTCCCTTTTTGTTGATTCGAATTCAAATGATCAGCAGTTTTACTAACTTGCTTTCCTATGAATTAGTTCACCTGTCTGGTGTCTCACATTTGTTCTAAAATGTGATAAGACATTAAGTATTAGTTTTCCTTGTGAGTCTTCAATTTCAATAGCTTGTGAGTAGGAATCTTTAAAGAAGTTCCTTCATTGTAAGTAAGTCTGCTGGAAATTTCTATTCCTGATGGGTAAGCAGAATGCTAATGGTACAATGAGATGAATTAAAGTATTATTGAATCAAATAACAATCTTATAATAGACTAATGCTTATTAATTTTGTTTCAGAATTCCCGAAGTTCACTTTTGGCTTCTTCTGTATTTGGAGTCTCTCTCCCAAGTCCTTCCCAGTCCTTGGTATTTGGGGCTGGAAGGAGCCAATCAAATGGAGTGATGGCTCCAGAAAGCAAACCTTTGGGATTTCCTTTTGGCTGTGGCACTGGACAAGAGGCTCAGAAAGATTCTGATTCATCCAAGAACTTGTTTTTTCAGTGCATGTCCCAGAATCTTCCCTCTAGTAACTACTTCACGGTCATTTCAGAGAGCTTGACTGAAGATGTCTCTAGTCAGGACTCATTCAAGCAGTGTACAGAGAGTATGGGTGCTGGGACTTGTAAAGGTAAAATTCTTTCAGTGGACAGTAAGCCAGGAGCCCATTCTGGTAGTTCTGTAGAGCGGAAGCTGCCTGTGGAATCTATGCCTACCCTTACTCCAGCCTTTTCACGAAGTCTGTTGAATACTCGTCCCCCTGATAGTCATGAAAACCTATTTTTACAGCCCCCAAAGCTATCACGAGAGGAACCCTCAAACCCTTTCCTGGCATTTGCTGAGAAAGCAGAACTTAGTCCTTTCAGTGGCTTTGCATCTTCATCTCAGATGGGGGGTGGTGCTCCCTCAACACCTGTGGGTCATAAGGCCACTTCTGGCTGGCCGGAATCACTCACCTCTACAGACTCTTCAGCTAAGAAGAAAACCTTGTTTATAACAACTGACTCCTCAAAGATGATCTCCAGTGCTTCTGGTTCAACAGCTGCTACTGGTGTTCAAAGCCCTTCCACTGTAGGGAATGGCCGTTCCACCTCACCAGGCAGCAGCCTGACACAGCCTATCGAGATGCCCACACTTTCCTCCAGCCCAACAGAAGAAAAACCAGCTGTTGGGCCCGGGCAGCAGGACAATCCGCTTCTGAAAACTTTTTCTAATGTGTTTGGTAGACATCCACCTACCCTTTTCTCTTCACAGGCAGAGTTTACACAGGAGAAGAAAGCCCCTTTTGAAGCTGTGAAAAGGTTCTCGCTAGATGAACGGAGCTTAACGTCCAAACAGGACTCTGACTCCAGTACAAATAGCGATCTGTCAGATTTGAGTGACTCTGAAGACCAGTTGCAGGCTAAGGCTTGTATGAAGGGTATCCCAGACCACTTGATGGCAAAGCTAGGCCCCAATGCGGAGCGCAATGCAGAATTACTGCTGGGTAAAGGAAAGGGGAAGCAAGCCCCAAAGGGCCGGCCTCGCACAGCTCCCCTAAAAGGTGATGATTTGAATGCAGATGATGTTTTGGAAACACAAGGAGGTGGGATACTGGGTTGTCTCCTGTGTAATGACCTGTGTATACTAACCACAGTTGTAAACCTCATTCCTGCTCATTTGGCAGCTCACAGGATGCTTACAAGGCTGAAGCTTAATGCTTCTTGTATGTGAATTAGGTGTTCACTTTGATAAATGTTTAAGCATGTGTGTTAGGACAGAAGCGTGGTATGCTGCAGGCTTGAACAGACTTACTGGTTTTACATGTGTATGAACTTACAGATCTCTGAAAAGATGATTATTGGAGCCATATCCTTTTGCTGTTGCAGTTAACTAATAGATTTTTACTTCTACTTTGCCTCACTCAGTTGGCCAGTCTGTGCTGAAAGATATGAGTAAGGTGAGGAAGCTGAAGCAGTCAGGTGAGCCTTTTCTCCAGGATGGCTCTTGCATCAATGTAGCTCCACATCTGCACAAGTGTCGGGAGTGCCGTCTGGAGCGGTACCGCAAATTTAAGGAGCAAGAGCAGGATGACTCAACTGTGGCATGTCGCTTCTTCCATTTCCGGAGGTGCTCAAATTCTTCCTTTCTTCATATGTAGTCTATGTGCAGAGCTTGGGCCATGTCCAAGCACAAAGTAATTATGTTTTACTTACTAAATATGCTTGGGTACAATAATGAAGGTTTTGAGTGTCTTGCATTTCCCTGCATCAACTGGCAGGAATTTCCTCGCTGAGCCAGAAAGCTGCTTTTCAAAGATAAAGCTATAGGATACTAAGTGAGCCTCCAGGTACAGCCTCAGGAAATTGAATTTGCTTTATTGGGCAGAATTTTACTTCTGGGTAGCAATTTTTATGCAATAACTCCCTCCTTCGTAAGGCGTTCAGAGCAAAGGTAGAATTGTAATCTGCTCAACAAGTAACTAAACTTGCCAGCATGAGGCAAATGTTTGACCATATTCTGTTGAGTACAGGACTAATTTTTAGGAGTAGAACACTACGTCTGCGTTCCCTCTGTGTTGCGTACGTGTCTTACACTTCTTTGACCTGTTGTGTTTCTCTTCATGTTCCTTAACTGCCTATTCTAGCAAGTGCTACACGTCTTTTTCCAAAAGTAGTTAGTTGACTTTCTGGTATGTAAAGGATGAAGTGCATTTTTAGTATGTGTCATCCATCCAGTAAGCATGCTGCTCCTTTTCCTAAACTTGTTAAAAATAAATCTAGCTTGAGGTTAAGGATAAGATGGTTTCTGCTTAACATTGAAGTCACCTTTGATATTGGCAGGAGATGTTTAGGGTTCTGTCATATGTTTTTACACCTTTTACCACACAAGGATTAGGAGGGTCAACAGCTACTAGTAAAACAGTAGTGATTCATCTATGTGGAGACCAGTGTGACAAGGACTTTTGCATACATCATAATGTGAGCTGTTAGAAGAGTTGCTGAGTGCTGGCAGCCCTAAGCACAACTGAAATACTGTTTTCTCAAAAGTTGGGAAAAACTTTCTCATTAATTAAGATTGAGAATGACAGCCATTCGGAATTTTGCAAGCAGTGTCATGCAGAAAATTGAAGCACCTCTCATCTCTTTTTATTAACAAGGTAGAGAAGTAGGATTTAGCAAGCTGTAGCAATTTCTTTTAGGTGGAATTTCCCATCAATGTTTACTAAGACCTTGGGATTCATTCTAGTGGGTGTTGTAGCCACTAGCTTTGTATGCCTTGTTCTCTGTGTTACCGGGATTGCATAATAAGTGTACTGTCCATAGACTATAACACTCTAGCTGAAGTCTTTTCCTCCCTTTCTGGGTTTATGTTCTGATATAGATGTCATTATAAGTTAATTAAAGGCAGTTGAGCAGTTTCTCAATTACTCCATCCTGTTTCCTGTAGGCTGGTATTTACTCGGAAAGGTATACTACGAGTAGAAGGTTTCTTGAACCCACAGCAAAGTGACCCTGATGCCATGAGTCTATGGATTCCTTCTTCCTCCCCTGCAGAGGGGATTGATCTGGAAACTTCCAAATATATCCTGGCCAATGTTGGGGACCAGTTCTGCCAGCTTGTTATGTCAGAGAAGGAGGCAATGATGATGGTGGAGCCACATCGTAAGTTAGGCTCTTGTCATGTTGTCATGTTTTATTTTCCACCCTTTCTGTATAGTGCATATTCTGTATAATGCAGTGGAATAGAATTGAAAATGTCATATAATTGTTGAAATGCTTCTCCTGCTCTTCCAAAGAGAGGCTATATTTACCTCTGGGGTCTAACTGAGGGGCCAGCATTTGAGGCTTTCTTTTGGATCCATGCAACATTACAGCCAAGGAAGCTAATGGTCACTTTCCCAGACATTAAATTAATTTTTCAATAAATAAATGCAGAAATCAGCTGGCTCATGCTGCAAAGAAAATAGAAATAAGACAGAGTGCCTACCACACTGACCAGCTATGCTTTAATTAATTTTCTGATATATTTCTATCCTTTTACATGATGCTCCAGGGACATCATATAAAAGCTCAGGGTTTTCTGGGGAGAGAGCAGTATCTTAATTCAGCCCGCAAGGACTTAGCTGAGCAATTAGTTGCCAGCTTTCCTCTTTGGGGGAAATGGTTTTGGCAGGGGGGAAAAAAAAAAAAAAAAAAGAGGTAGCCAGTTTAGCTTATCACATGGATAACTGACTGATTTTTTCCGTTTAGTTTCTGGAACGTACAAGGACAGCCATATGGAGAGTACCTTCCTTGGAAAATATGGTGGTTTAGAATCTGAATAGTTGACAGGGATCTGATTAATGAAACTAAATGCACATTCTTTATGGCTTTATATATTGATGTCACTTGTTCATAAAGCTAGCAGAAGATTTGTAATTTTGCTGTAAGTTCCATTAGTGCTTCATTAAATTCAGTTATTACAGAACACTGTAAGGTGCTACTTTTCCTTGTAATGTGCGTTTGGATACCTGACCTTACCAGTTCTTAGAAATGGGAATTTTAGTAGTGTCACTGGACTAGCAAGCAACTCAAAGAATGGGGCTATGAATGTAAAAAGTATGTGTTTCTATACTCTGCCTTCAGGTCATGTTGCGGTGAATTTATCCGCGTTGCTGTGATATTCTCAAATTAGGTGGGAGAAATGCAAAATGTCAAAGCAATAATTCGTAGTGTGCCTTCTCTCTATAGAGAAGGTGGCATGGAAGCGAGCAGTACGTGGTGTGAGGGAGATGTGTGATGTATGCGAGACAACACTCTTCAACATTCACTGGGTTTGTCGGAAGTGTGGTTTTGGGGTCTGTCTGGACTGTTACCGGCTGAGGAAGAACCGTCCACGTAGTGGTGAGTACTGGGCATTTTTCCCCCACTGTAATCTTTGAACTGACTATAGTCAGCGAATAGTTTCTGGGAAGTTATGGAAGGTTTTATGGGAGAGTTACTGAGTATCAGCTTGGAAAGCTGCATGTTTGGAACTTGTCCTACATGCTGCTGTTCCATTCTTCATTTCCTTATGTACCTGTGTTTTGTCTATTTGCTTAGGATGTGATTATTAAAATCACAGCATCAGCAGGCATAGAGTGTCTACTGAGACAGTTGACTGTATAGTTCTTTTCCTCAGATGGTATAAAACAAAAATCAAGTTATATCTTAACAGTTCAGAGTTAGGGCTGTAAGGGGAACTAGTAACCAGTCACTGCAGAGAACTTTTGTCTTAAATAAGGAGTTAGATTGGAAGGTTTTCTTCTCTCTCTCTTTTTTCTTTTTTTTTTTTTTTTTTTTTTTTTTTTTTTTTTTTTTTTTTTTTTTTTTTTTTTTTTTTTTTTTTTTTTTTTTTTTTTTTTTTTTTTTTAATTTTCTGTGACACACCAGAACTTGTAATTCAGGAAGAAGTTCAATGAGTTCAATTTTAGGAAATAAAAGCATGAGAAAGCAGATACCTGGCTGGGGATTTTTTGTGCTTTACTGTGTTGAGACCATTTTGGAGGCATGGATGCAAACAAATGGCAATCTCAGTAAGATTAATTAGTAACAGTTACATTATTATATGGAGCAGAGGTATACAATACTGGATGTTATTAAGTCTGAATACTAATGTCTATTCATTATGATAACTTAGAAAAGCATAGTGAGAACAAGAGTATCATATTTTTAAAATTGAGGTTAGAGGCCAAGATGTTTAGGTGATTGAAAATCAGCTGCTAGAGATGACTAGAGAAGATGACTGTGGTGGCTATATAATCTGAAGAGACAGAAGTTGCTGTATATCCAGTCCTAATGATGTGTATTTATAGTTTATTTCTGAGATCACCAGGTTAATTTCCTGGACTGTAAAGAATCTAAATAAACAAAATTAATGCACAGATATTCTGTATTGTAAAGTGTTAGTAAATCTTTTTTTTCTTCTTCATTCCAGAGACGGAGGAGATTGGTGATGAAGAAGTTTTCTCATGGCTAAAGTGTGCGAAGGGTCAGTCTCATGAACCAGAGAATCTCATGCCAACACAGATCATTCCTGGTACAGGTAATGCTTGAAACATGAAAGGAAAAATAGTAAATTTTGGATTAGTTCTGAGCAAGCAAGTGGAAAAAGTATAGATGATGATGTAGCTGATACCTCTTCTTACATGGATTTAGAGGACACTTCTACTTGCTACAGCACAAGGGTTGGAGGGAAGGTAACCCAAGTAAGATCAAGCTGTGGACTTGAAGTGGACATCCTCCTGGCTCTGACTTGTTGTGCTCAGCTGTTTTAAGTTGTATTTTAAGTAAATTTGTTTAACTAGCAAGAAGGAGTTTTTTGGGGATGGTTTGGTTGGGTTTTTTTTCCCTTGTGACAGAGGGGGAAAGTAAATAGTCCATGCCGACCATTTACCTGACTGTTTATGTAACTGGTCCTACAGTCATAGAATCATTGAATGGTTTGGGTTTGTAGGACCGTAAAAGATCAAGTAGTCCAACCCCCAGTCCGTGGGCAGGGACCACCTTCCATTAGACCACGCTGATGCAAACCCCGTTCAATCGGACCTTGAACACTTGAACAGATGGGGCAAGCACAGTTTCTCTGGACAATCTGTGCCAGTGCCTCACCACCCTCAGAGGGAATAATTTTTTCTGAATATTCAATCTAAACACACCCTCTCTCAGTTTAAAACCGTTGTTCCATATCCCGTCTCTAGAGGCCCTGGTAAAAAGTCTCTGTGCTTATCATCCCCCCGTGATGTATTGAAAAGCCACAACAAGGTCTCCACAGAGCCTTCTCTTCTCCAGGCCAAACCACATCAACTGTCTCAGCCTTTCTTCATAGGAGAGGAGTTCCAGCCCTCCCATAATTCTCATGGCCTCGTCTGAAACCTGCTTGAACAGGTCCATGTCTGTCACGTACTGGGCACCCCAGAGTTGAATGCTGGGTGGGGAGCTGGAGTGGGGTAGAGGGGAAGAATTCCCTCTCAGCCTGCTGGCCAGGCTTCTTTTTATGTAGCCCAGGGTGCAGGATGGCTTTCTGGGCTGCAAGTGCATTTTACTGACTCGTGTCTAGTTTTCCATCTAGCCATGTATCCAAGTCCTTTCCTGCAGGGCTGTTCTAAATCCATTCACTCCCCTACTCTTTACTGATACTGGGGCTGTCCCAAACCAGGTGTGGGACCTTGCACTTGGATTTGTTGCACTTAGTGAAGCTTGGGTGGGCCCATTCCTTAGGCTTTTCAAGGTCGTGCTGGATGTCAGTACCTTCCCTCTAGAATCAGCTGCACAGCTCAGCTTTGTCTCATCCACAAGTTTGAGGGTGTGGTCAATCCCACTGTCAATGTCATTGATGAAGACACAAAACAGTGTTGGTCCCAGTAAGGACCTTTGAGGGACGCCTCCTGTTACTGTTCTCCATTTGGGCATAGAGACATTGACAGTAACTCTTTTGGATCTGATCATCCAGCCACTTCCTTACCCACTGAATAGTCCATTCATTAAACTCTATCTCTCCAGTTTAGTGACAGGAACGTTGTGGGGTACTATAGTGAAGGCCTTACAGAAGTATAGGTAGATTACAGCTGCTCGTCTTCCGTTGTTTAATGATGCAGTCGCTCCATTGAAGAAAGCCACTAGATTAGTGAACTGTGATTTGCCCTTGGTGAAACTATGCTGGCTGTCTCTAATCTCCTCTGACTTCCCTATGTTTTGACATGTCTTCCAGGACAGTCTGCTACGTGATCTTACCTGGGTGCTGTGGTGAGGCTAATGGGTCAATAATTCTCATTTTGACCCATTTCAAAAATGAGCACAATGTTACCCTATTCCCAGTCCCATGAGACTTCATCGGGCTGCCAGCACTTTCCAAGTATGATAGAGAGTGACTTGGCAACTACATCAGTCCAATCCCTCAGGAGCCTGGGATGCATCCTGTGAGGTTTCATGGACTTTTATATATTTTGGTTCCTCAGGTGCAGACCCGCCTCAAATACTGTGCGCAGTTTTGGGCACCTCAGTACAAAGAACGATAGCAGACTGCGAGAGTGTGTCCAGAATATGGTGACCAAGATGGGGAAAGTTGTCAAGGTCAAGTCTTAGGCGGAGCAGCTTGAGGTCGCTTGCTTTGTTCGGCTTGGAGAAGAGAAGGCTGAGGGGTGACCCCATCACAGTCTACAGATTCCTCAAGGGAGTCAGCAGAGGGGGAGGGGCTGATCCCCTCTCTCTGGTGACCAGCAGGACACAAGGAAATGGAATGAAACTGCATCAGGGGAGGTTCAGACTCTGTTTCACTGAGAGGGTGGTTGGGCACTGGAACAGACTTTCCAGGGAAAGGCACCAAGCCTGTCAGGTCCAAGGAGTGTCTGGATGATGCTCTTAGTCACATGGTTTAGTGGTGGTCATGTGAGGAACAGGAAGTTGTTCTCAGTGATTCTCATGGTCCTCTACCTGCATGAGATTCTCCAACAAGAGGAGGAACTTTATTCCCTCAGTTTCTGCTTTGAGGTTCAGGGACTTGAGAGAGGTGGGAAGAGGGAATACAACTGAAAGCTGAGTTTGTCAGCTTTCTCCCTGTCAGCTGTCACTTGCTCAGAGATATTATTTAGTACAGATGGTTTGTGTTGTATACATTTTCTTTAATCTTCCTTTTCTGGCCAGGATAACTGTTGAAACCCTTATTATTCTCTGCATCCCTTGTCAAATCCATTTTCATCTGTGCCTTAGGTTTCCTGATGCTATCTCTGCACATCTAGGCAGCATGCAGGATGATGTGTCCCTGGTTCTACTGCCTCTGCACTTGATTCTTAGGTTTTAGTTTGATCAGGAGGTCCTTCCTGACCCATGTTCTTCCCCTGTCTTCCTTATTCGATTTTTTACAAGGGGGAATTGAGAGCCCACACACTCCAAGAAAAATGTTCTTAGAGAGCTGCAAGCTGTGTTCTGTTCCTTTGCCCCTGAGGGCAGTTTCCCAAAGAGTCTTACACACTAATTCCTTAAGGAAGTGAAAGTCTGCTCCCCTAAAACTCAGTGTCCTGACTCTCCTCTTGATCTGGCCCACATCCCTCAAGGTTGTGAATTCCACCAGGGCCTGAGCACTGCAGCCCAGGGTGCCACCACTCTTGACATGGCTGATTAGTTCTTTCATGTTGGTACACTAACAGGTCCACTAATGCTTTTCTTGTGGTTGGTCTCTTTATGTCATGAATTAAATTATCCTCAAAGCACTCCAGAATTGTCCTTGATTGCTTGCAGCTTGCTATGTTGCTTTTCCAGCAGACATCAAGATGATTGAATTTCCCTAATCATCATGTGAGCATGACGCTTCCTGTAATTGAAGTAAAAACACTTTGTCAATGGGCTCCCTTTGGCTGGGTGGACTGGAATAAACCCCAGCAGTGAGGCTTCCTTTGTTGACTTGCTCCCTCATTTTTACACATAAGTTCCCAACCTGTTCATCACTGTTTTTCAAAGACAGCTCTGTGTGGTCAGTATGTTGTTCTACGTGGAGAGTACCTTTCCACAGTGCACCAGTTCTACAATTCATTCTATCACGTTTCAGCAATAAATATTAGATTGTTGCTTTCCAGTTGCACAATGACTTCTGGCTCCTCCTGCTCATGATACAAGCTGCATGCATTAGTATGAAGAGGCCCTCCAGCTGGGCTATCAACCATACCCCCCTCTCAACAGGAATATGCCCAAATTCCTTTGAGTTATTTCACAGGTGTTTCCCTGTTGCTTCCTAATATGTCAGTAGTCCCTGGCTCTTGTCTGTTGCTCAAATCTGCATCTCCTTTCCCCACTAAATCTACTTTTAAAGTTCACCATAGAAGTCTGGTCAACTTGTTGGCAGAGGCTCTCTTTCTCTGCTTGGGTAGATTAATCCTATCTGCTCCCAAGAGACCTGACTTCTCAGAAGTAGATTCGTGATCATAGAAGTCAAAACTGTTGAGTATGGCACCAGCCACGCAGCCAGGTATTCACGTAGTTAATTACTTACGTCTGTCTTTGTACCAGGAGGATAGAGATGAACACCTGTGCTCCAGATCCTTTCAGCATTGCGTCAAGGGTTATATAGCTTCTTATGGTGGTTCAAAGTCACCTCATTGCAGTATCTTTGAACCCTACATGGAGCAGTAGATGCAGATAATAATCTGTAGGATTTGTCGGGTTTGACAGCCTCCCAGTGATGTCATGCAGGGGCTGTTATCACTGTTCACCACACTGTACTGTTCAGAGACAATGTTTTGTTATATAGCATGTGACATTAAAGATACCTTGCAGTAATACTAAAAAAAAACCCACCCCTTTCAAATTTAGGCCCTTTTTAAGATTTCTTTGCATGTGATATTAAAGACCTAACTTTATTTACAGCGCTTTACAATATTGGAGACATGGTTCATGCAGCACGAGGCAAATGGGGTATTAAAGCCAATTGTCCATGTATTAACAGACAGAACAAATCGGTGCTGAGACCAGCTGTCACTAATGGAATATCACAGGTGTGTAATTTGAAGCTGAAATTACCTTGTTTGACATTTACATTTTAAAGCTCTATTAAGATATTAGATCCTTTAAGCCAATCTGTTGTGAAACAGGATTTTTACTTTCTCCATATGTACTCTGAGTGTTTTAGTTTAGCCAGTCTTCTGGGTCATCTTTTGGGGACAAGAACTGCATCTGTTGTCCGCCAAGTGGTTATTTGGGCTAATACTGTTATGTAGAAATTGGACAGGAAGCCATTCATATTGATGCTGTATTTTAAAACAAACCACTGTGAGTAGCTTGCAACTTGTGCTTTTATTTGGTTTGTGGATTCTGAAGGAATCTAGAGCAGTTCTATAACAACCAACACAAAGAAAAAAACAAACTCCTGTAATAAAAAAACAGAAAGAAAAAGAAGGAAAGAATCAAAAAGAATGGCCTTATGTTAAAAGATGACATGGCAAGAATTCACACCATAGTGCAAAGGTGAATACACACAGATAAAAAGCTCCTTTATTCTGCTGCTACCTAAGCTTAAATGAATTTTACTCTGTGCTTACAGCAAATGAAAAAAGAAAAACAACAGACAAAACCAAATGCATTGTATATCGAAAATATCTTCCAAGTTGAACTCTTTCCCTTTATTCAACATTTAGCGGTTGTTTATTTTTTTTGTTTTAGCTTCCAGCTGGAAATCCTAGTGCCTCTGTCTCTGGAAACGAGAACACCTTTTCCACTGGAGCAGGGACAGCAGGAGCGGGGCAAGTAGAAATGGACACTGTACCAAAATCAGAAGCAACTGAAAGTAGGATAGAAGAATCTGCAAAAACAGAGACATTACCAACCAATAACACTGGGGAAGTAAAAGCTAACAGACCGCTTTGTCCAGAAACAGCTCCATCATCAGCTTTACACTGGCTTGCAGATTTAGCAACACAAAAAGCAAAAGAGGAAACAAAAGGTGAGCAGAAGAAAGGCTCTCTTGGGGTTGGAATTAAGAGATAAATGATAACATACTGTTTTGCTTGCTATTCTTTGTGAGAGTGTCTAGCTCTAAATAGAAAAGAAAAAGGTAAGTTTTCTTCCTTTGCCTCTTAGAATCAGTTTTGTTCTACTGGCTTAGAAAAATGCAAAGCTGGAAAGACGATACAGCTGCAGATAATACTGTCTTGTCACTCACGGTTTATTTCTGTGCCAGTTTGTGTATTTATTTTCTCAACAGCTGATATCCTGATGTAAAATGATAGTAATTAATTTCAGATGCAGCTTTGTCACTTTATGATTGTTGAAGTAAATACAGCTCTTCTGTGTGGTGTGTGAAGAGTGCATTTCCAAGGAACTGAGACTAGAGTCCAGTTGGAGAGTTAGATGAAAGCTTAGAGCATCTTTAGTACTCAGTAGCTGGACTGAATACACTTCCTAGATGTCAGAGATAGCATGACTAACACAGGATTCATTCCTGTCCATATGTCTAGAAGGGACTACTTTACACGTCGATGTTAAATGTTGGTGAATCATGCACAAATTTTGCAGTTCTTAGTTGCTGTAATATTTTGACTACCATTAAAATTTCAAATATTTAATATCAGAACACTAATTCAGAAAGTCAGGGAAATGTTTTTTTTATTGAATCTATTAAAAATTGTGTGTTTGCATGTGTCAAATCTTTTTGGATCAGATCTATTGTGCTATTCAAAACCTTAGCAGCATATGAAGGGCAAAATCTAAGTGAAGTATCTGATGTCTTTGATTCTCATTGAGGTGCTTCATTCACTGTTAGAGTGATAATTTACCATTACCACAAGATTCTGTTAATATCCTATTTCATGCAAGAGTAAATAATTTCAGAAAACTTTGTGATCGTTTTAACTTTGCCTCTTGGGGATTTTTTTTTCTCTCCCCTCCCCTGTAATGTTTATATTTATCTTGCAGAATCAGGATCACTGAGATCAGTGCTTAATAAAGAATCCCATTCACCCTTTGGATTAGATTCCTTCAACTCCAGTACAAAGGTTTCCCCGCTAACCCCAAAGCTGTTTAATAGCCTCTTGCTGGGCCCAGTGACACCTAGCAACAAAGCTGAAGGCTCCAGCCTCAGAGATCTGCTACACACAGGGCCAGGAAAGCTTCCTCAGGTCCCATCAGACACAGGAATCCCCTTTCCTCCAGTCTTTTCTGCAACTTCTACGGTAAATAATTTTGTATTCCTTCAATGATATCTGTTCTAGGGAAGAATTTTCATCTAAATGTTTTTATAGTATTCTACTCTTGAATGTTGAAACAAATGTAATACCTCACCAAAACTCACCACCCCACAAATCTGTAGAGAATTTTCATGCTAACTTTTAGTTTTAGCTTACTACTGCTGAGGAGAGGTTATTCTTTTCATGAGACCAAGAAAATCAGTTAAATACAGCCTATAAATTGTTTAGTTGATAATCAGCATCCCTGCAAAAGCTCACCTTAAATTTCACATCTTTAAAAATATTGTAAGAACATACCACAGAAAAAAAGACAACAACTCTAAGAGTAAACCAGTTCCTTAAACTTATGTATACTTGGATGGCATTTGAGCTAGAATATATACTTGGTGGGATCTGCTGCTCCAGCTGGATCGCTACAAATCTATAGGGCCTGATGGGATTCATCCGAGAATCTTCAGAGAGCTGCTGATGTCATCGCAAAGCCTCTCTCAATAAGTTTCATGCAGTCTTGGGAATCTGGAGAGTCCCCAGCTGATTGGAAGCTGGCAAACGTTGTCCTGAGTTTCTAAAGGGGCAGAGAGCAGTACCTTGTAAACCACAGGCATGTCAGTCTCACTTAAGTGTCCGATATAATAACAGAAAAGGTTATTCTGGGAAGTATTGGAAAACATCTAGGGTACAACGAAATCATCAGTCACTGCCAGCATGGCTTTCTGTGGCTGAAAGTCCTACTTATTGAATGTGATTTCCTTCTATGACAGGGCTACCTCACTCATCTAGGAAAGCCAGTAGATGTAATCTTTCTGAAAGTTAATTTTTGATGATGTCTCTCTCAAGATCCTTCTGGACAAAATGTCCAGCAGACAGTTGAATAGCCACATTTGGACAATGTGCTCAGGTGCAGGGTGGGATTCTTGGTGTGTCCTGTGCAGGGCCAGGAGTTGGATTCCATGGTCCTGATGGATCTCTTCCAACTCAGCATATCGTGTGGTTCTGTGACTGTGAGTTTAAGGTGTAGTTCCTATTTTCTGAATGCCTATTCTGGAATAAGGATACTTTAATCTCTTTTGTTGGAAGAAGTAAGTTTGAAAAAAACCTGAACAAACCAATGCTATTTGAAGTGGTTAGAAGCATTTTTAGTTTAAGGAGAAGGATAGATGCTGTGGAATTTTTCAACACTTAGCTCTTTTTGGTGGATACTTTCTCCAAAAGCTTAAGCAGATAGAGTAAGGAGGAAGACAAAATGGGTTGTCTCATAGCAGATTATTTTTTTCGAGGCAGGTTGACTGGAATCTTGATAATAGTTCTTGTTGGTTGGTTTTGGTAAAGGGAACTGTACCTGAAAATATGATGCTGCTACAGGAAAGTGAATCCAAGAATACTTTTTGTTGGAGTTCTGTACTCTATCTTGCTCCAAGGACAGGGCAAATAAAACTCAGGAAATGTTGTTTTTGAAGTCTCACTCTGAAGTTTATTATCCTTATCTATTACAAACTCAGGAGATATGAGTTCTCCCTAGCAAGTCCAGAAAGTGGTCCCAAAATGGTGCCTCTTCTAGTCTATTTAAGTCCTGATTCTCCAGTAAGTAGTTGACATCTATATTATTTATGTTTCTAACCCAATTATGATCACCCAAAGCCCTCAATGTGAACCTCCTTCCCCCAATTAGAGAAAACCACACAGATTCAAGAAGATGAAGGAAGAAGAGGATGCAAAAAGACAACTAACCCACACCCAGAATTCTCCATCTTGGCTCCCATATACCACCATACACTAAAATCCCAAATCTAAGTTTTTCACCCTGTGAGATCACACAATACCATTCAAACTACATCCCCATGATCCCAGTACTATTGCTCACTTTTGGAAGCCTGTTTTAAGGCCTCAGGTCAAAAGCACTGCTTCTCTGAAGTTCTGTGCCTGTCAGCGCAGAGAGTCCAAAATTCTCAGCATCGAGAGTTCCTACAACTTTTGCCTCTCATCACTGAGTACAGGTGAAGAAATTGTGGTCACTTGTTTAAAGCAATTTATTCCTTCAAGGCTTGAGATAGCCTGTCTGAACTTGTATCCCTGTCCCAGCGACTCTATGCATTCTCTCACATCTAATCAGATCTATTGTGTAATTTTTTTTTCACTTTCCCGATTTCTGATCTTCACTGAGTAATTTAAAGAACTTACGAAGAGCTCTGGTCCAGCTCCTGACTTGAAAGTCTGGATGCTTCATACAGAATGAACAAAACATATCTGAGAAACAACAGTTGTCTTACTCAGATTGAGAGAAGCAAGACTGCTGCTGATGGAGAGAATCATCTTGATTTTTTCCACAGCTTTGATAAACGGTTGTGAAGAATAATAAGCATTGTCTTTAATAGTTAAGCTGTATATTATCTATCTTACAGCCTCTAGAGAGTTGGAGTAATGGTACATTTTTAAGAGACCATCCAAAGCAGATGATGTTACGATCTAGTCTTATTTGGGTAAGATGGGCTGTAGAAAACCAACATAATTCCAGGCAGCTGTAGAGAGTGGAATCAGACTAGCAGTGGGGCAGCGGCTCTTAAAGGAGCCCAGGGCCCTGGAGGACAACAAGCTGCACCTGGGCTGGCGCTGCAGACCTGCAGCTACAAAGGTAAACAGTCCTGGGCTGTGTCAGGAAGCATACAGCTGGAGCACATCAAGGAATGTGGTTGTTTCATTCAACCCCTGTTGGGCTACACCTGGAACACTGTTTCTCCAGTGTTGATTTCCCCAGGTGAAGAATGACAGTGAAAAATTGCATGGAATTGAGTGAAAGGCCATAAAGAATGATTAAAGAGTTGGAGAGCTTGATACATTTGAAAAGATTCTGGAAACTGGTTCTCTTCATCCTAGAGAAGGGAGTGCTTTGGGGATCTGATCGATCTTACCGTATCTTAAAGGTGGTTGTAGGGAATATGGAGGTTCTCCTTTCTTAAGGATGTGTGGTTAACAGGGCAAGGGGCAATACCAGTTGCTTCAGGAGAAATTCTGTCTGGATATAAGAAAAAAATTCTCCCTTTACATTCAAACACTGGAATAGGCTGTCCTGAGAACTGAAGTAATCTTCTTCCCTGTGAAGTTAATGTTTGGCATGACCCACTCCAGGGGAGCAAAACTTAATTTCAACAGAAATTTACACCAGATGATCCCTAGATCTTCTATTGGACCTAGACTCTTCTACAATTCCATAAGTATTTTTTACTGAATAATATATTCAATAATGAATAATGTTATGTTTTAGATTGATAGCTCTATATAAATGGTAAATTTTTTATCTATTGAACTTTAGTTTTTAAGAAGATGGAATTATGGGGAGGGGGGAGGGATTGGTATCGATTGGTTTGTTAGGATTTTTTTTTTTTTCACTTCAGTGACAAGGGTTTTGCTACCAGAAATCTATCACACCCCTGCCCCCTCCCACAAATGTATGACTAAAGATCCAGTAAGTGTTTATCTTCTGTTGAATATATGAAATATATTTAGTGTCTTAAGTATTTGCTGTAAATAAGGCCTATAGGCAGCNTTTTTTTTTTTTAGTTAAAACAAAATTTAAGGTTGTGTTGCTAACCTGTTATGAATTTAAACATCCTTTGAGTTTTAAATGTCCCTTGAGCAGCATGGCAACCAGAACCAGAGAGTCTGTATACTAGCAGCTCCAGTGACATACAGGAAGCACTTTCTCCTCTCTCTGTGGGTGTTTACTTATGTTCACATATCCATCAGTTTACACGTCCCAAGGTTGAATTTACTTTCTTAGTAATGGGATGGGGAAAATGGGGAAATAGAGTTGAGATATTAATGCGTTTAGGGAAGATATGAACTACTTTTACTATCAAAGTAGCTGAACTTAGATCATTCAAGTTTTCTATTTTATGTCTGCATAATATTTTTCTAGGTAGCCTTTAGTTAGTTATTTTAACTTCTACCATGGTAAAACAGAGACATAGCCATTTCTGTTCTTACTTGGATACATGTCTGTCCCTGAGCCAGTTTGTCTCTGGTGTATGTTTTCTTGGTAGGAGTGTCTGTGACTAAAGTCACAAGACTAAACTTACCTCCGGATTTATGTCTTCTAGGGGGTCAAAGGTAAAGCCAGCCTGCCAAACTTCTTGGACCATATCATTGCTTCTGTGGTGGAAAATAAGAAGACATCTGATGCTGCAAAACGAGCTAGTAATTTAGCTGACACACAAAGAGAGGTGAAGGAGATGGTAATGGGATTAAATGTGCTGGATCCACACACTTCCCACTCTTGGCTGTGTGATGGTAGACTTCTTTGCCTTCATGATCCCAGCAACAAAAACAACTGGAAGATCTTCAGGGAATGCTGGAAACAAGGCCAGGTGGGTGATGAGTATCTGACCCTCGTTGCTTATAAGTGTCCTGAAATTACAGTCTGTACCTCGGTAAAAACAGTCTATTCAAACTTTGGCCAGTTCTCCCTCAGTTCCTGGAGTGAATATGATGGATGAATATTTCAACTGTAGCTTTATAAACTGGGGACAGAGCAGCCCTGTTCACTCCATGCTATATTGACTAAAGCACATGTTCGCTGTGACAACCCTTTTAGTTGTAGTGTGCTTTATGCTGAACCTGCTCTGTTCTACTACAGCCCAGTAGTGAATCCACTCTTATTTCCTGTGTGCACCTTAGCATTTACCCCACACCTGGTGCTTTATAGCCTCAGGGAATGGTCCATTCCTTCCAGCTGCAGTGTGTGCAAGAGCGAGAATGCTGCATGCAGTAGTCTACTGAATTTTGGATGTACTTGATACAGTATCTCACCCTGAGCTCTACAGCCAGTAGGAACCCAAGTGTTCTTCTGGACTCATCAACTCATGCATGGAGCACTCTAGTGGATTGTCTGAGGTGCCATCAAGTGGTTAGGCCTTCAGACAACAGACTGTACCTTAGACCTGCTCATAGCATAGTCACTTTTTCAGAAGTCAGTCTGTAGTGCAGCAGCTTAGACTTCTCCGGAGAGTCAGTAAGATTGGCCTGGTCAGACAACCTGAATCTTAAAAAGTGGGTGAGTAATTGCTGCTGCAGACGAAGTGTACCCACAGCTCTAACAGAGGATGATGTCTATTGCTGTTCAAACTGTATTCTTGGCACTTTGTTCTGCAGCTGCCTCTGACACAGTTACCTTCACTAACTACTCAGAATTGAGACCATTGGCGCTAGACCGTTAGGTCCCTCATCATCTTTTCTGGAGGAGTGCTTGTAGTCAGGTAGTCTATCTTACGGTGCTAATGCGCTCGGCAGTCACATTCCGTACTTATTTGTGGTTGTTCACAAGACACTGAGATGTGGTAGAAGAACAGACTGCGTGTATCTCTTGGCATTCAGAGACTACTCTTGATAGAAGTAGAGTACTTTTCATTTAAGTGTAGCCTGTCCCATGGAACTGCATATTCTCTGGGTTCGATGGGCACAAGCACAACTAGCCCATAGCTGCGAACACTGCAAAGATGACTGTTGTGCCAGCAGCTGCATTCCTGTTCATTATTCCTCTGGCCAGCTCCCAATAATTGAAGGAAGGTACTGTGCAGCACACCCTTGCTTGTCTGACTAGGAACTTCATTGCCAGCTTCCTACTAAGTGCAGTTGCCTTCCTGACCTGACTTTTTTGGGGTGCATATGATCTCCTTTTTTCTTTTTTTTTTCTTTTTTTTTTTTAATCCTGTAATATTTTTTCTGATTTACAAGGGATTTCAGATCATTCTTTTGCAGTACTGTGGTGTCCATCATCTACTTTTCTTTGCAAAGAGCGTCTTAGTCTCTGGCTAGTATACTTTGATAATTTTCTCAACATTTTCTGTCAGGAAATACTACTGTCTCTCCTAGGAGGATCCTAAATATTTTGGGAATGCCTACAAAAAATGTGCTTGTCAGTTTCTTTGCCAATGAGACTGGTTAATCACCGTGTGCAGGGTGCTGCTTGTGACTGTGGGGTTCTTGACTGGTAGTAAGTCTTGAGAGTCTGCTTATGGACTCTGGAGACATGATTAGAGATCTTGTGTCTGATGTGTAGCTTGCAGTGTGCGTTGCCATCCAAGTTGGTGCACATCCTGAGGCTCTGCCATACACGTGTACTCTTTGTGACTCGCTATTTTAGGCTTTGCCCCATGGTATGCTTATTGATAGTTTTGGATCATTTTATCATTCAGAGGAACCCCTTGAATAGGAACAGACTGGGCAAGTCCTTTGTTCATTCAGCAATCCTCGAGATGGTGTTGCAGTCAGTGGAGTTTCCTGTTGAAATGTGAAAAGAAATTGAGCAGCCTCCCTTGTTCCTGTGTAAGAGAGCTTGTGACCTGGGCAGGCGTTACTGTGTCAACAAGGTTATTCTAAACAGAATTTCTTCAAGCAGAGACTCTCTCAAGAAACTCTGCTCTGTCACAGTTCTTCCTTGGCTTACATCCTCCTGTACGTCCCAGCTGCGCCTTTAAAAGTGAAGTGAAAGAACATTACTTCTACCACCATTCCTGAAATCCTCTTCCTATTTTCAGGTTTGGAAAAGGTTATTTGGAAAAAAACCCTCATCCACCCTCCTCAGCACAATAAATCCACATTGGATGCTAGATTTGTGCCGTATGAAGATCTTGGCTATGGTGGCAACACAAGTTGTTAAAAGAGAAAATTCTTTTCCCTTAATGCTTAGATAATAAATGGCACTCTTTCAGTGCCACTCAAAAAGAGCAACATTTTTTGAGTCCTTTGTCTTAGAAATTGTCAGAAATAAGTTAAACTCTGTCTCTTCCCAGAATGCACTAAGACCATAAGGGGATTTCTTGCTGAAGTTGTTTTTCGAGAATATTTTGCTCTCCTGAAAATAGTTGTGGCTCATCGGGGGGTGCTGCTAGGATTCTTATCCTATAGCAACCTGGTATTTTCAGAATTTTCATGTTAGGATTTTTCTCTTTTGACACTGAAAATTTGGTATGGTACTGGAGCTTTTTTGTTGTTGTTATCTCCCTGTAGTTTGAGAGCAGATTTGGCAGGAGATGTCTACCAGGCAAGTCCACTGTCATTCTATCTTGGAGCCCTGTGTTCTTCATTAGAGAGAATATTTTCTTTCTTCCATGACAAATTTGCTGCTTAATAGCCAAAAGGGTTCTACTAAGTTAAGTACTTTGGTTGTTTTGGGGTTTCTTTTAATTGCTATTTACAAGTGGTCAAGTGAATACAGCAGGGATCAAAATGTTATTATTTTTCTGTGCTGAAGGCAGCTGGCTTATCCATCAGCTTAAAGTCTACCAGCAACGCTTTCTACATAATCCAGTGAAAGGTACTGTTATTTTACTCATACGTGATCCCTAATGTTTGTTGTAGAATATGCTTAAACTTTTTTTATTGCCTTAATGTTAGCATTTTTGCTGGGATGACGGAGTATATTAAGATTTGAGATTGCTGTATTTGCTTTGTTATCTTAGGGAAGTTTGCTGCTTGTCAGGGTGTCACATTTGGGACATAGTGGAAAGACTGCCAAAGCTTATCTGTCCCTCAAACATGTGCCCTCTGCTGCTTTTCCATATTGGCACATACAGTACTACTGGGTAGACCAGTACAGCAGTATCAAGAGTGACTGCATGGCTCTGGGAGTATTAATCAAGGCCATGGAGCCCTCATGGTTTTCTTACTCCTGCCAGTGAGGGGTAGGGGAATGGACAGAACCTGCATGTCAACCATGGTTTGCACAGCTGTTTTTTTAACCAAGAGGGTTTTAGGATCATGGGAACCTCTTTGGGGATTGAAGTTTGCTTGGAAGAGATTTCTTTCCTTCTAAGAAAAGAAAAGCATTTTTGCCAACAGGCTGGCCAACCTTCTGAGGAGAGCTATAAGCAGGAAAAGAGGAAGGAGAGTATGACCAGTCATCAAATAAGGAATTAGTTGATTGATTTGGCAAGCAAGCAATGTGAGGTGATGTGAATAGGAGTAATCCCATACTCAAGAAACCAAGGATGAAAGATGTCCACCTCAAGCATATGCCTGTAAGGATCTGTGTGCATCACAGCATTGTGAAGAAAGCTCTCACACTGTTTCTGGGAAACCAACGTGACTGGGTGACGCTGTTTTATACCACAACGACACATGATTTAGGGATGCATCTCCCTTATATACTATTTTACACAGACCAATTTGGTGAAACAAAGGCAAACCTTTTCAATCACATTGGTCAAACCAGAGGGACATCAAGAAGTCCCTCCCGTGAGAAGGAATGAATAACATAGGTACCATTACAAAAACAATTCCCTCTGTTTACAGAACTTGCCTGGGAAAAGAATTTCAGAAAACCAAAACACCTCAGGCATGAAACCAGGGCTACAACTAGGTGTCTTTCTGAAGTACCTGTACACTATTGCATGCAGCACATTGAACAAAGAGGAGGAATTAGTGTGCAGTTGCACAGCCGTGGTCTCATTGATGGGATAGCTCAAGCAGCTGTTGTATGGGAAAGAATAGGTAGAGGCTGTTCAGGAAGGACAACACAGGAATGACAGGCCAGGAAGGTGGGGAGGGAGCATTGCTGTTTTTGTGAGGAAGAACTAGAATACTATGTTTCACGAATGGCTCCAATATGAGTCCTGTCCGTGGGCTGCTCCTCCAGTGTGGATCCCCAGTGGGCAGTTTTTGCCAGAAAGCTTGCTTATTAGTGGGATTCTCCCTAGAGCTTCTGCCAGAGCCTTCTCCAGCATGGGCTCTCCGTGGACTTGCTCCAGGGAATATCTCTCTCACGCAGTGCAGGATGCTCTGTGGACTACAGGTGGATCTCTTCTTCACCATGGCCCTCCACAGGTTGCAGGGGGACAGCCTGCCTCACCATGCTCTTCGATGGGCTGCGAGCACCTCCTCCATCACTGACCTTGGTGTATGCAGAGCTGTCTCTCTCCCCTCCCCCTGCCTGCTGTCCGTGTGTTGTGTGTCCCCCGTCTCTCTCTGTCACACACATGTGCGTGCCAGCTGTGGAGAACTTTTTACCCTTTCTCATTACCACAGAGATGCTACCAGCATCAATTATGGGCTCAACATTGGCCAGTGATGGGTCTGTTGAGCCAGGTGGAACCATCTGTGTCCACCATGGGGCAGCTCCCACCCTCTTCTCACAGAGCCTACACCTGCTGCCAACACCTTGCCATGGAGACCTAATGCACTTGCCCTAGCAAGTCTAAACCAATGCCACTTCTATGGCAACTGCACATGGTGTGGAACTAAAGTTTGCTTTGGCTCTGGTTATTTACTTGATGCACAAAAACCAGACATGGATGAAAGTAGATTTGTGGTGTCTTTTGTATGGTGGTAGCCAGGAGTCTCAGCTCTCTTAAAGTTTGGCTGCATGTGTAAGAAATTTGGTTATGGTGGAGTAAGCATTCATCTTTGTATTCTCAGCCCGTGTTGGTATCTGGTGTCCATAAGAAGTTGAAGTCAGAGCTTTGGAAACCAGAAGCTTTCAGCCTGGAATTTGGAGATCAAGATGTAGATTTGGTGAACTGCAGAAACTGTGCCATAATTTCAGACGTGAAAGTGCGTGACTTCTGGGATGGCTTTGAGATAATATCTAGTAAGTAATATTTATGGCTGACTAGTTTAACTGAGCAGTCTGTCTTGCTATCTTCAACTCTTCATTTTCCATCTATTTTCCTAAAAAATAAATTAAGAAAAAATCCAAATACCTATCAGTCTCATCCAAAGAAGCCATTGCTCCTTACATGTAGCACACTCTAGAAAATGCTTTATTAGTGAATATTAGAGCAGGACTGTCCAGGAAAACTGTCTGTTCTGCAGTGTTTTGGTGTATGTTACTTTCATGTGTCAAAAAATGATCCATGTCACGGGAAGCTACCTTTTTTTTTTTTTTTTTTTTTTTTTAACTTCTGCCAGCGAAATTAATCCTCGGTTACCATTTTTAAGATGGTAACTAATGTGTCTACACATCTACAATTTCACATCTACAATTTCTGCTCTCCTTTCAACCTCAGTTTTTATTGTTAAAAGTAAAGGAAACCTGCAGAGCTAAAACAGACAGAGACTTTTGATACTAAAACTTGGATTTGGTGGAATGCGTCAGTCAAGTAAATTTGACGTTGCAAATTATTTTTGTAGTAGATCATCTGCGAGTACAAGTACAAATTTATATCCATTATGAATAGCAATGCATGCCTCACATGATAACACATTATTTAATGCTCGAGTTGTTTGAGAAAACCTTCTGTTGAGTGTGGATGGGGAACTAACCAGCTAAAATTTCTGGGGACTTAACAGGTCAGGTTAAAGAGCTTCTGAAAAGCAGAGTGCTCCATTTTAGATTGTATATACCTAGATCTGAGTGGTCTTATAGTTACAGATGTTAGAGCTGTAAAAGTTCGTTCCAATGTTGCTGATTTTAGAGTTGTGTATAAAATGTTTTCTGTATTTATTGCTGTGTGCATATTGCAGAAACAGTGAACTGTTGGATGACTTAATGGAATGTTCGTTCAACAGTCAATGAAATTATAGATTTGCAGACTGAGTATATTCCCTTCCTAGTCATTTTCCAATCAAAGAACTCCCAGCTTTTAACTTGCTTTTTTTTTATATGGCTAGTATAGAGTATTGTTTTTTGTACTGTTAAATTTCATATTGAGTTTGTTATTAATCAGAAATAGATGGCCTTGAAGGATATAATGGTGTGATCTTGGTGTATTGACAGTAATTGGGGAAGTTCACAAACTCTTCACTTTTGTGCTGGGATCATTCAGGCAAATAGTGAGTTTGTATGGGTCAAGTTATCTTGGAGAAGTTACTCGTAGTTTGTCTCCAGACAGATACACTTTCAGCAAAATCAGCTTTGGCTTTTCTTTTAGTCAAAGCCTTTACCCCACTATATGTGAGTAATGTTAATGACCTAGGTTGGAAAACCTTATCACTCTTGATACTTTCTTTTAAATACATATTATTTGGAGTTGCTTCAGCTATGTTCGATCTCTTATGTAGAGGAGTATTATTTGCTGCTAGTCCAGGTATTTCACATGCTAAATTTTATGAAAACTATTTTGGCAAATTACCTAATGTCTCTGCGTTAATTGCTCTGCATTTCAAGAATTCAGAATTTTTTAAATATGTGGCTGGCTTCCACCCTCCTGTTAAGCTACCAAAGAGATGTAGAACAGCCACTGACTTTGGAGGTGTTACTGAGACGCTTCTATATGATACTTTGATTAATTTTAATCTTTTGCTGTTTCTTTTAATACTTTGGGGCTCAAAGTGGACTTTTGAAAGGTCTGACTTTTTGTTTTGATCCTTCTTACACCTGCTTTTCTTTGCTGATGATATATTTTCTGGGTTTTGTCCAATTTCATGTCATTTGCCACATCTCTGTGTTTTCATCTAGGTAGTTCTGTACTCTATCCTTTCTGAATAGCCTCCCTACAAGCTGCTTCTTGTTTAGAACAAAGATCCTTGATGAGTCCCAAATCTTGAATATGGGAAATTGTGAAACACCTTTAAATTCAAGTCCTTGAGCTTTTCAGTTCACTTGCCTCTCTAAAATCTGTTGATTATCAAAGTTTGTTATCTTTAAATCAGTCACTTCAGTTCACATGTCTGCAGTTCTTAATTCCTTTTAATTTCAATAAAATAAATATTTTTTTTATATTGCAAACTCAGGCTGTCTTCTGTAGCCTGTTGATATGTAATGCAGATGTGATTCACAGGTCTCGAAGTTCTAATTTTTCTCTTCTGCTGCTGATCTGCTAGATCAGTTTAGCTGACAATCCTCAGTAAGGTAGGAAACAGTGAAGGGTGTTACTCTCTGGGGAAATGGGGATGCTGAAGTGTTAAGACTAGTGTACACCTAGTTTTTCAATTGGTGGCCTCATTTTGTGAAAAATCGGGTAGAATAGTGAACTTTGTTTTTCTCTAAATGTTACTGTGAGTTCTAAGCTACTCATGTACCACTTCCAGACAGACTCTCTTGGCCCTGATATCTAAGGTTAGCCCTAAGATCTGTGGTAAAACAGCGGCTGGTAGAATCAGTGCTGTCATAGCATACATCCACTGTTGCATGTGTAGTGCCATCTTTCTGTGCTGCCTGCTTTCTGTTTCCAGTCAGGGCTCGTGTAAAAGTCTTAAAGTGAAGAACAAATGTTTGGTTTTGGCACTCTGCTAATTTGAGTGCCTCCAGCAAAGAGGAATTAAAAAAACTAAAGGCTGCCTTCCTTTGTGACTACCTGCCCTTTAGCTTTTTTGAATGTGGTGTACCACGGTTTCTTGCTTTACACTGAAGTTAGGGTTGATTTCAGAACAAGAACCAATAACTTTAATTTTCTAGAAGTACCACTTCTCTTGAAATGAAAGATAAAACTCCCTTAGACTTTGGTAAAAGAAGTAAGGAAGAATGCTTTGGAAAGGCTTGTTTTTGAAGCTGAATAAAAACAATTCTAAGACTTAGCAGCTGTGCAAGATCTGTAAAACTTCTGCTGTAGGTGATTACATCTATATCTGTCTATCTATCTACCTATTTATCTATCGTTGTTAAACTGTTGTTGGTCATACTGTGATATTGCTTGGGAGTCCAAAATAAAGCCAGGATCCATTTTGCTGTGCATTGTAAGAGGTACAAAAACCCTTACAGCTTTAATAAGGTAGTGGGTGGTGGTAAAAAGATACTACATGGAGAAATCTTAATTTGTTTCTTGCAGAACGGCTCAGGTCAGATGATGGTCAGCCAATGGTACTAAAGTTAAAAGATTGGCCTCCAGGGGAGGACTTCAGAGATATGATGCCTACGAGGTAAGTAACCTTAAGGATCTTTGCTGACAGGACTGCTATGGGTGCTACAGGAAGATAACAAGTCTTTGTCTGTCTTTGCTCTCTAGGTTTGAGGACTTGATGGAAAATCTTCCTCTCCCTGAATATACCAAGAGAGATGGCAGACTGAATTTGGCTTCTAGGCTGCCAAGCTACTTTGTCCGTCCTGACTTGGGCCCCAAAATGTATAATGCGTATGGTATGCGAGTATAGTTCTGCAGATACTGGTTTTTGTGAGTCTTTATTACACTTAGGGCAGATACAAGGCTGTGGCATTAGTCAAAACTCAGTGCTTATCCTAAAGCCTACTGTTAGTTTTTTTTTTCATTTAGTCCTGGTTTTACATTAGCCCTGTCTCTGTCAGATGTGCCCTCTTCTGCCTTGTATATCCAAGTGATGTACATACATTAAGTTAAGTTTGCAAACAATTATTAGTACATATAACAGGCATAATACCAATACAGGGTTCAAGGAAAAGTTAGTGTCTTTTTGAGAGCTGCTGAAGTGTTTAAGAGGAAAATGATCCACCTTCTGGGCCATTTGACCTGTTTCTGGTCTGTTATGATAGGTACTAGTGATGTGACTTGATAGTGGCTTGAGTTCCTAACTTCAGAAGATTGTATTTTAAACAAAAAATAGATAAATATGATGGTGATCCTAAAAGCTCTTGTAGGCACACTTCTGTTAATTTTTGCTGATGCAAAGATTTTTTTTTTTAATGTTCTAATTCCCATGTTACTTGCTAGAGATGGTTAAACAGAAGTAGAAAGAGAGGATGCTGTTGAAGGGCCAGAGGGGAAAAAAGGGAACAGTTTATTAATAAGAAGGTCAATGAATTAAGAAGCAAATATTTGAGGTCTTTTTCCATTATTAGTCACTTGAGAGATGTAAGTTCTTTGAACGTGCAAAGGTACAAGCACTTGAGACTGCAGGTGTTTTTCCTTACTGAATTGTCATCTGAATCTTCAGTGATGAGTTGATCATCAACTGCTGTGAACTCAAGTGGATTTTACAGCTCAGGATAAGAAAATAAAAAACAGCTGGAGGCTTATACTTCTAACAGTCCATTGATTTGCTGCACACAAGGATGCTAATGTCACTTAAAGCAGTTCTCTCATGCCTCCAAGCAAAGGGAGACTTATGATAGCTAGGTTCTCTAATACAGACTGTGTTAATGACCCTCAGAGACACAAAATCGTAAAGTACAAGTTCTGGCTTTGGTGTTAAAATGCTTATTTTCTCATGACTTGGGTAAACTAGATTTGCTACTTATGTTTCCTGTAAAATTAAACTATTTAGCAATAAACTTTTTACTTAGCCACACATGACATTGAATGTATCTTTTCAGTTGCTGTTTGACTTTGGTTTCTGCTCTCACTGCTCTACAAAGTTAGCTTTCCAGACTGATTTTTCAGTTAGGTTATTTCTATAAGAGATTAGTCACAGAATTTGATTTTATTTTGCACTCTGTTACAGGCTTAATTACTGCAGAAGACAGACGTGTTGGTACCACAAACCTGCACTTGGATGTGTCCGATGCTGTTAACGTCATGGTTTATGTTGGGATTCCCATTGGGGAAGGGACCCATGATGATGGTAATGCTTAAGGAAAGCTGTTTTCTGTGCACTAAAAATCAACTGTGTGTGTAAAGAAGACCGTATCTTTTATTGCTTAAGCTTGTCATATCTCTGATGTATAATTCAAGTATACAAGGCAGTTTGCCACATTTACAGCACATAATTAAAAGTGCAGTAATGCTTCATTGGCTTCCAACTGTGGGAGCAGCAGAGTTTTGCTAGAAATTAGGTACGTTCCCGAAGAAAGGAGGAGAAAGGGTAATAAGTTATTCTTTCTTCTTCTTGTATTTGAATAATTGTAGCTCAGTTTGAATTCATCACTCAGCTTTGTGATTAGCTGTCATGGACACAATAGCTGAATGGACACATTCACTGAATTCTATTAAAGTGAAGCTTAATGGGCTTAGAAAGGGCCCTGTATGATGCAGCTGCTGCAGTGTGACTGAATTTAGTAGCTCAAAATGCTCCTTCCTCTTCTCTATGTCAAAAATTAGCAGTTTTGTAGTCATACTACTTTTACATGTATTCCCCTTTCAGAGGTTCTGAAAACAATTGATGAGGGAGATGCTGATGATGTAACAAAGCAGCGAATCCATGAAGGGAGAGAGAAACCTGGAGCGTTGTGGCACATCTATGCTGCCAAGGATGCTGAAAAGATACGGGAACTTCTCCGGAAGGTATGAAAAGGAAAGGAAAGGAAAGCTTGTGCTTGCTCACAGGGTTCCTTGACTAGCTTACTTACAGCAGCTGAATGATGCAAATTGCCATCAACATCAAGTGCACAGGTACTCCACTTCTGTCCTTGAGGACATTGATAGTTACTATGTTCACAGGTTTTCAGCCTGGTCTGGAATCTTCATACATAATGCATGGTGCTATTTAAGATCTAAATGACCTTAATAAAAATAATGTTCTACCTTGAAATACTTTGTTAGGAGTTTTGGTACAGACCATTTTGTGAGCTAGCAGTATCAAGGTGCTGTGTCATGATTTCCCTCTACCCCATATTTTGGTCCTAGGTTGGAGAAGAACAAGGCCAAGAAAATCCTCCAGATCATGACCCCATTCATGACCAAAGTTGGTACTTGGACCAGACATTACGAAAGAGACTATATGATGAGTATGGTGTGCAAGGCTGGGCAATAGTGCAGTTCCTTGGTGATGCTGTGTTCATTCCTGCAGGTGCTCCCCATCAGGTAACTATACCAACTCCAGGCCATATTGACAAATTTTATTTGAAGCACAACAGAGCTGCAGCTTTAAAATAACTGGTAATCAATACTGCGCACTTAATGTTTCTTTTTCTACATATGTAGTTCTTACATCACTAAAAGTTAAGTAAATACCTGAATAATGTGTACATAACTGTGATGAAATTATGGGGAGGAAAAAAGCTGGGGTGAATGGAGGCAAAACATTTCTGTGCAGTGAAACTTCACAGCCAAGGAAACCAAATTCAAAGGGTAACAGACCTTGCTTTAGGGAGCACTAATGTGTATGGGAAAACAGGAAACCTGTTAGGTATCTTGTATTTTGTTCTAGTTTTACTATTAGATGCAACTCTGTCAGTTTCTGTTTTTGATGGGTAAATGTGGCAGAGCCTAAATATTTGGGGAGGGGGGTATTGGTGTTTTGGGGGGTTTGGTTTTTGGTGTTTCTTGCTGTTCTTTCTTTTGAGTTTTTGGGATTTTTTTGTATGGTTCATTGTCTTGATATATCAGTCATTTTGTATGGATTTTTAGGTCCATAATTTGTACAGCTGCATTAAAGTGGCAGAAGATTTTGTATCTCCCGAACATGTGAAGCACTGCTTCCGTCTGACCCAGGAGTTTAGGCATCTGTCTAATACTCATACAAACCATGAGGATAAACTGCAGGTAACCATTTTATGTCAGTTCACACTAAAGAATGCATCCTGTGTTTTGCCAGCTTAGTTCAGTACTAGAAGCATATGCTTAAGGAAGGAGTAACAACTTCCCACAAATCTAGAGGTTCTCATTTGATAGGTATATTACTTAATTTTTAAGTACTTCTGTCTACGGTATTATGTAAACGGAAATTGGTAATAGACTTCTGCATTTCCAGAGAACTTTCCCCCTAATTAGACTGATATACGCATTGGTATTAATAAGTTTTTGAATGGCTGAATCCTAATGACAGTACAGCAGGCCAGAAGAAAAAAGCACTCCTAAAAAGGAAAAAGCAATGCTTTGTTTCGAGGAGAGACATTTATTTGACCAGGTACGCTTACGTTTGTTTCTTTTTGGCTTAAAGGAAACTCCTCTGAAGGCGATGGCTTACTTAAGTCAGGGATATGGTTTACTGGTGGACTTGTCTGTCAGTTTGTGGTTGGATTCAATGATCTTAAAGGTCTTATCCAACATACGTTAGTCCTAAAATTAAATGTGTTTGGGTTTGAGGAAGCGTGACTGCTTCATCTAATAATTATATGCAGAACAGAATAAGTATGCGAATACACTGCATATAAGAGAGTAAGTTCTGCAGGGAGAAGATCCTGTTGAATTTTGTCTAACACTTCTGAAGCATTAGTGTCTGCTCAGTTTGCAAATTTTGTTGTCAGCATTTTTTGTGTATCAGTAATCATGTGTATGTGAAAGGAAGGAGTGTGGAAATCTGCAGAATGGCTATCCTCCTCAAAGGAAGTACACGGTATATAAGTCACTCTCCTAGGACGTTACCCAAAGATGTCAGAATCTACCATGTTAATTCTCTCATATCAAGTCAGTGAAAGTTTGCTATAAATTTCTATGTGGATTTTCATGGGATTATAAATAAAAGCAGAAGTAGGATCAACTTTCATTCTGGTGTCTAACACTGTACCTCTTCAGCTGTGATGATACAAATGTGGAAATGTTTCTGTAAATTAAGATGTTGCAAATGAATTGCAAATGAATGATCTTAAAACAAATTATTTAAAAAAAGAACCAAGAAACTAAAACCCACAAGGTGCGACTCAGTATTCCTGTGAAAAGGAATACTGGGAATATTTGTCTCCAATTTTTTTGTGTCATTTTAAATGTGTATTTTTATATATTAAAATACACAGAAACAATAACAGCTGCATAAATGATACCAAAAGATGAGGTCACACGTACATCAGGAAAAGATTGCGGTGCTTGGCAGTTAGTTGAGCAAGTGCAGTTGAACCACTCGCTTGGGAAGTGAAACTGTTCCATTTAACACCTGGAAACAGAATTTAAATAAATTTAGATCAGAAAAAATCAGAAACAATAAAGAATTTTGATTCTCAAATATGTAACTGTGAAAAAGATAGCAGCAAGTACTAGTGGATTTGTCATCTTGTGCTCATATTTCTGCAAGATTCACAGATCTGAAGAATTTCTAGCCTCCATGCTAAGACAACAGGATCATTCGTTGCATCATCTTAATTTTCGTGGGCTTAAACCATATGATTTTCTTGCATCGTTTAGATTTGATTTATGTGAAACTAAGTGACTTGATAACAAGGACATTTTTAAAATAAACTCATATATATAACTTCGTAGTGTACTTCCTCCTAGCTCTCACAAGAGAAGGAATTATCTTAAAATAACATGAGTTTAAAAAAAAAAAAAATTCATTTGCTGGGTGACCAGAAAATCAATCAGTGCAGGTGTCTAAAATACTTGTCGTCTGTGACGGTAAAAATTTGCGCTCTTGGTATCCTGAAGCAAAAAGCAAATATATTTTGTGCATACTTGGCACCTATTACAAATTCAGCTGTCAAAGTTGATTGCATTGGTATGTAAGACTCTCCTTGTTAGTCTGTAGAAGGTGATTTTTTTTCTTTTTCCTGTTGCAGGTGAAGAACATTATCTACCATGCGGTGAAAGATGCTGTTGGCACACTGAAAGCTCATGAATCCAAACTAGCTAGATCGTAGGAATTGCTAATTCCAAATGCCCTGTCAAGTAGGCCTGTTGTTCACGGTATATACAGGGACTGCACACGACTGCCTCTGCAGGAGCAGAGGCTTCCCACTGGGAGCTGGTGTGGTCAGTATTACACACACTCTTCAGCCACTGTATTCTACGCTGCCTCAACACTCAAGGTCTAATGGAAGGTCGCACTGTTAAATGCAGAACTCCAGATTCTAAAAGGTGCCATATCCCTTTCCTGTGGCCTTTTACAAATTGATAGAACATGGAAACCACTTGGTGTTCCTGCATATTACAATTAGAAATGGTATAAAGAGTGTAGATGTTTTTTTCCCTCATGCCTAGTTAGTCTCCACAATGTTAGACAGAACATGCCAGAGGTGGGTTGTCCTGCTGCAGACTTGGTTGATTTGGTTGATAACTGCTGAAAGAATGTGACTAACAGTAGCCCAACTGCAGAAATTCAAACAAACTTCCCATGTGAGATACAGGCCAAGGAAAAGGATAAAGCTATTCTCTGTGCTCCCCTTCTTTTAGCCGTTTCTCTATACACTGTAGAGTTGCAGAACTAAAGGGAGAACCCACTTTTTTTTTCCCCCGGGAGACTCCAGAAATAAGAGAATTGTGTATTTAGTGAAAAAATAGGTTTGTAGTGAAACAGTTAATATTTCATGAAAGTAGATATTTTTAGTATTTTTGAAGTACCACAATTGTTCCTGGATTTTCAAGGAAAGGTGTTCTTACGTTTAGTCTTCCTTTCAATAAAATCAAGAAGTGATTTTTAGAAAGCTGTCCAAAATAGCACAAAAACAGCCAAAGGAGAATTGAATAGAAATTTACATCCCACCTCCCTTGCCCATATTACCTCACCTATGATCCCCCCTCTCTCTATGCCGCCCTGCTTCCTCAGAATGAGAAGTAAAAAGGAGTATAAACTCTGTTCTCACATGGAGATGTTGTACATCTCTCCCTGCACTGGTGACTGCAGGCAATATTCACCCAATACCAGTGCTACCTGAAAACATCTATAAACATCTATCCTTTCCAAAGTGAAGGAATAGTTAACTTTTGGTGTCAACTTTGTCCAGAACTATTTTAAGTAAAATGTTCCTGCTTGATAGAACTGTATTCAGAATTACTAATGTCAGCATTGATGCAATGGATTTCATTGTCCGGGTACATGGGGAAGTGTATTGACCTTATCTCCAGCTGTACTGTAGTGCCACTTGCAGGCCTGTTAATATGTTCACGGTTATTTCATTTTTTAAAAAAAATAAAAGTCATTTACTGTAACAGCCTGGGCAGTTTCCTTCATACCTGTACACTGGTCTTCCTGCCTTGAGGTTGTCTCAGCCTCTGCCCCTGGTAATGTAGGCTGCCAGCTAATTTTGACCTGCTGTGTTTTACCAGAAGGCTCATGCGGTTTATAGCCTGGCGTCCCAATTATGCGCTGGGAGCACACCAAGCTGCTGCCTGCCAGTTCTTGATTCTTCAAAGTAGCTTGGATAGAGGATCTGTCTTGTCATAAAAAAAAAAAAAATCTCTTGTACTGTGCTCCCCATTTCTACTTTCCTAACAGAGATGCCCTCTTCACTGGAGATATGGATGCGGTGGTAAAAGTTTTGTGGTTTCTGACCTTGGAGGTTGTGATGGCGTCAGCAGTTCTGTTCACTGATGTGTGGCATTCTAGCAGCTTCTCAGTTTGGTTATTGGGTGCAAAGTCCAGTCACAGGCTTTTGCTGCCTCATACCCTTGCAGCTATCCTGTGAATATGGGCTAATTCAGTCTGCTTAGAGAGTCTGAGAGAAAAAGGTTATTCCAGACCCATGAATCATTCAGCATCACTGTATTCTGTTGTGTACAATTTCTTGTGCACTTGTGTTGTACTCTGTGCATACAGATTAATTATATCTGAGACGTTTCCCTTGTTTTTGTGTGAATTGAATATCCATTAGAATTGGATAAAGATCAAAAAGGCAGAGACTTAGCTATATGTAATATAGTAGCATGAGTAATTTTGATTGCCGTCATCTACAAGTAAGAGTTTTGCATCTCATTTTAAACCTTTGTAAATCAAGTACTGCTTCTGTCTCCTAAATTTTATTAATGGTGGAGTACAATCAACCTGAAGTAATATTGAGCCAAAACCAGAGGGATTATTAAAATTAAGAAATATCATAGAATCATAAACTGGCCTACATTGGAAGGGACCTTAAAGATCATCAAATTGTTCTGACATACAGAGCTTATACTACAAGTAGCGAGCCAGTGATTATAAAATTGACTTAAGGTATATAATCAGTAGTTTTTATCACAGTATTTTTTAGTTCAAGATTTTAAGGGGCAGCTGAGTTATTATGTAGAATGTAAGCACATTAAAGCAGGCATCGTAAATTAGAGGGGTTTTAGCAGAGGGAGAATAAAAACTTGAGTTATGTGTCTTAATATTATAGCTTGCCGCAGTCATCATACTTGTTCTACCTAGTACTCTCTTGCCATTACTAAATGGAGGTGCGTGAGACATCTGAATATGTCTTTAACCTTAATGGGCTTTAAACTCCAGCTGTCTTTTACCAATGTCCTGTGTAACTACAGACAAGATGAAGCAAGAATTCAGGAATATATGGCTGTTGGCCTGCCCAAGTGAATAGATTGCATTCACGATACTGAAGGTTGGTGTGTGCTCAGCCATGCAAGGGTGTAATGTCCCCATAATGTCCCCAGTCTGAAGATTTCACTTCTTTTCAACCAAAAAACTTAGTTTTCTTGATAGCAAATAGAAAGGTAACAGCGTGCAAGGTTTAATTTGACAAAACCTAAATCTTTACTCTGAGGCAACTGTACCAGGCAAAATAAATATAGGAAAAAAATAAATACCTAATACATTGAAGGTTACTAGGTTCCATGTGTTGTTTCTCTGAAAGATTCTTAGATGGCCTTTTGTAAAACCTGAGGATGTGGAATCAGAATTGGAGCAGAAAAGTTAGATGCTAAGCAGTAACTTGAATTTACCTACAATCTAAATAAGATGAAAGAAGTTACAAGGCATGGATATTACTTAAAAATCTTGCCCCCCTGTATGTATGATTTCCTTCTTCCTCATTCCTGATAGCCCTTTGATAGCTCTGAGCTTCTACAGTTAAGAGGTATTGGTTGAGGTGTATGACACACTAGTGATTTATTCACACATCAAGCGTGTGATTCACCTTTGATTCAGTGGAAAATGATTGGGAAACTACACAGCATGTGAGTGAAGCATAGCATAGAAGGGCCTGTTGACAATGCATTTTCCCTCTTCTGGTTACTGGTAAGGAATCTTGTCTACTGATTGTCAAGTTCAGTGTTTCCCCAAACTTACCACGATAGCTGGTATGCATGCCAATGCCTGCTTGTGGTCTCTCTCTTAACAGTGCATCTCAGAATCTGAAATTAGCCTACAGCTTCTTTCCTCTCAACTGCCAGTGTCTTCAAGATTCCTATTCTCAACCTTTGAAAAAGAGCTGCACGTTCCCACCAGGCATTTGAAAAACGACCAGGCAGAAATCATCTTACTATTCTCTCTTACCTCCCGTTCCCCTGCCTTACAGGAGCTTTTTATTTATCTCTGCCTTTATATAGTCTAATAGGAAAATGGTAATATAGGTCTCAAGAGTGGGATACAACACAATACAGCTCTTCTTGGAAGGTATCCTCTAAGAGAACAGCCTTTCAATCACAAAGCAAAACCAGTAAAGAAATGTTCTGAGAACAATTTCCAGTTCTAGGGCCCTAGATCTTACAATGTCATTTTGGCTGTCAGCTTGCACTTTTTCTGTTTTTCTGAGTTCTTTCAGTTTTTGATACTCTTGCACTACAGTCTGCATCTTTGTGCTTCACAGAGGGTTCCTGTTGTGTTCTGCCACATAATCTTTATTCCTAAGACCCATATTTAGTCTGCTAAACTTTTCCAGAGGGAATCTATTCTTGAGCCCTGATGAATTGCTGTTCCTCTTTATCGTAGCAGCTTCAGCCTGAACCTCAGCTTCAGCAGGATCTCTGGATCTGACCTGGCATTTTTCTTAATGTGTAGCTTTGCTTAAGCTGCTCTACTCAAGGGACAGCTTGTTTGATTTCCATGCTTTATTGTTTAGCAGATGGATAGATATTTGGTGACCTGTTTGGACCGTTTGGAGAACACAAGTTTATGATGAGTTGTTTTAGCAGTAGCATATCTGCAAAAAAGCCCATACAGCTTTAATTTGAAAACAATTGATGAATTGCTTTCCTGGGTAGGTCTTAAGTTCTTAATTACTCAGGAAACTGATGCAGTAAAACGTGTAGTTATTTTGTTGAAGGTTTTGCACGTTGGTGTTATTTGGACACATGAAAGCGAATTCCTTTTATCCTATTAGTAGGTCAGTTATGCCATCAGTGGTGTAAATTGTGCAGTCCCTTATGCAATCATTTTGTGGCCATTCATATCCAAAAGCAGACTGTGACAAAATGTTCTTTGTCACTGTCTGTAGAGACATTAGCATTTTCATCTCTTGCATGTAATGGGAAGTTTTCAATGTTTTGTATTTGTCATCACTGCTCATTATACTGAATTTCATGCATTGATGACAAAATTCTTCCCAAACAGCTCTTTGTTTTTATTCTGACTCCTTCCTTGATCTCATTCCTTTTCATAAAGGCTCTTTAGCAACTGTCCGCAACTAATGAGACTTTGCCATAGTGCCTTCCTTAGTGGGTTTTTTTTGTTGTTTTGGTTTGGTTTTGGTTTTTTTTTTTTTTGGTTGGTTTTTTTTGTTTGTTTGTTTGTTTTTGTTTGTTTGTTTTTTTGTTTTGTTTTGTTTGTTTTGGGGAGGTTGGCTTGTTAGGTTTGGTTTTTTTTGCTTTTGGTGGATTTTTTTGGGGGTTTTTTTTGGTTTTTTTTGTTGTTTTTTTTTTTTTTTGGGGGGGGGGTATTTTTATTAGCTGAAGAACCACAGTGGATTTCTAGCTATTTTTTCCCCCATTAAAACATGGCTTATGTAATGGTTATCTCAGTGTGATTCAGAGATTTGTGTACGGGGCCTAATCAATCCTTGACTGTAATATACATGCAGATCCCCAGGGACCCAGTAATGAACTCTGGCATTGACTGAGGAGGAAGATGGGTTTAACGGTATTCCTTGGTGAACTGTATATATAACAGTTTCCGGGTACTCCAGTATGCTTAAGCATACACGTTTCCCACCCGGCACTAAGGATATTCCCCCCCTACACACACAACACTGTTCAGCCTTGTTTGTGTAATTAACAAAGTAATCCTTGCCCTCTCAGCTTTCGAGGAAGAGTATTTGGCAACACTGAAATTACCTGGAAACTACAAGTAACAGCCTTTATTCTTCTGGTTTGATAACGTAAACGGCAGTGTCGGGTAGTTGAGTTTTGTTTTGCATCCGGTTTGGTGTGAAACTCGGGAGTCCTGGATCTCTTAAACGCTTTTACACTTAACTACCCTGTTTGCAGCATGTAATAGCTATTGTCTTGATTTCCCTGGAGGAGGCAGCTGGATGGAAGATGGCTTCTTCTGTGGTCTCTTACTACTCTTGTCTTCCCAAGTGCCCGTGATCTCAATTCAACGCTCTCCTCTAATTTCCCTTATTTTCCGCATATTGCTTCTCTGCCGTCGTTTCAGCAATGGCAGTCGTCTACCTCGCTGCTGGCGTTCCTCTGGTGAGGCTCCGTTCCCGGGTTCCCGCCGCACCTCCCGACCTGGTGTCAGCGGGGCTTTCCCCCAGCGGGGGCGGCGGACAGCGCGACTCGCCGGGGTTCCGCAGCGGGGCGGGATGCTCGGGGCCCTGCGGCCTCTCCCTCGGCCGCATCGGCTCCTCCCATGCGAGCACACGGGGCGGAGCTGAGCTTGCTGCAGGAACCTGCCCTTTAAGAGCCGCCTCCCGCCGCTGCTTAGCCCTGAGCCGCGCCCGGTGCCGCCATGGTTTCTTGGATAAT
>WEIU01010807.1:22416-44036 GCA_013389925.1 Aegithalos caudatus | reverse complement strand
CGGAGACCGGCATCACGCCGGCACCGGCGTCCCGGGGGAGTGCCCGCCGCTGCTGCCGAGGGCGGTGCGGGCCGTCGTGAGGCGCTGAGGGGTCCGTTCTTCTCGTAGGCTGATCTTCGGCACCCTCTACCCCGCGTACTCCTCCTACAAGGCCGTGAAGACGAAAAACGTAAAGGAATATGTGAGTACGGGCTCGCCGTGCCGGCGCAGCGCCCGCCTCGTCCTTCGCGGCCGCCTCGCAAGCCCCCGGCCTATTCCCGGGACGATGGCAGTCCGGCTCCGCAGGGGTTCGGGTCAGCCAGGCCGTCCAAAGCAGCAGCTCCAGTCGTCTCTGGAAAAGCTGCCAAGGATGGTGCTTACTGAAATGGGAGGTTTCAAACCGTAAACCTGGGCTGTTTTTTTCTCAGAAGATGCTGAGTTAGGAAGGGAAAGCGGGGGAAACAGTGCAGTCTGGAAGCATGTGCAAGTGCAGGACAAGTTCTTTGTTGTAGCTTTTCCTTACTTTGTGTCCTCTACTGCTTTTTCAGTACTACATTTGTTTTCTTCCAAAGGGTTGAATAATCCTGCTTGGTTAGTGGCTTCCTATCAACTTTGCTCATGATCAGTGTTTTATGTCGGTCAAAACTTAATTCTCTTTTCCTTCTGGAATCATTCCCCTCACTCTGTCTACACAGTTGCTACAACTACCATTTTAAAAACACCAGATAGGGTTTTTTTGTCATGTGGTGTGTTGCCTTCTTACAGAAGGGATGCTCAAAGTGGATCAGTTGAGACAAGACCTATGATGTGGAAAAGTATGGCATTAATTTTTTGGGGTTTTGTTTAGTGATTCAATGGTATAGGTTTCCTGAAGTAGATAGTTTGGATTGCTACAGCAGAAAATATAATCTTGTTTTTAGTCTCAGTGAAAATGGATGAAGTGGTTCAAGAAAATGTATCTGAACTGCTAAAGCTTACCTTTTATTTCTCCTTGAGAGGACTCCATCAGAAACATGAAGTTATATGTTGGACTGCCATCTAATTCACTTACATTTGAAGCGCTTCTTCCTTCTCAACTGAAGTGGAAAGATGGGGGAAAACATAGCAAAAGGGGCGATATCTGTTTAAACGGTTCTTCATGTGAAAAGTCAGCAGAAAACTTGAATGCTGTACTGTCCATTTTCAAATCCAGCTGGTTTATGTACTACTGCTTGCTCATACTGCTTAAGAACCAACATTGGTTAGGGTTTGGTGGCGGAGAAAGGTCTTACAGGTGCTGAAGTGGTGTATTGAAGCTTGAGTTGACACAGACCAAGCTACCACAAACAGTCTGTCAGTGACGTCAGAGTACGGTGGAAATTTACTCTTCTCTACCACCGTGATGAAAATTCAGGATAAATTCTTGAGCAGTTGTGGCAAACTGCTCCTAGTGGCTTGGATTGTCCTAAAAGCAATTTCTTTCCTTTTACACATTGTCTTCAGCGTTGGTCAAATCTGCATTCCAACTATAGTTTTGCATTTGCTAAATTCGTTTAAGTTCTTGGTGCAAATTGGGGAGACTATATGTGTGCCATTACCTGAAGCTGGTGATCATCAGGCTGAGCAGCAAAGACCTGACTCCTTTTAGTGGATTAAAAAAAAAAAAATGCAGCCTCATTTAACCCTCAGTTTTGGAAGGTGTTTCTAATCTGTCATTAGAGGAAAAAAAAAAATAGGGCTTCTTCCCATCTGCTTTTTTGCTCTTTTAGTTTCTGGTCATCTGCAGGGACTTCTAGAACTAGAAGTTGGATTCTTCTAGTTCATTTAGGAACTATACTTCTTTTTTTCTTTGGCTTTAAAGCATAGGGTGAGGGGTGACAGAAGGAGACAGAGGCAAGAGACCTGTGTCCGGTATCAAAGATGTGAACATGAAGTTTATTTAAGCAGTAACAAAACAATGTCTTCTGTTCTCAGTTCATACTCCTGAACATTCTGTTAGCAGAGTGAAAAATGGGCACTAAGCTTACACTCAGGCTGCCTACAGTCACCCCTTTTGTGTGACATCTGCTAATATATGTAAATGCAATAGTTTTCACTAAGAAAAAGCAGACACTGTAAGCTCATTGCTTTGTATTTAATCCCATGTAGAGACAAAATGTCAGCCAGAGATCCATCAGGATCCTTTTTTGAATTCTTTAATCAACTCCTACCTAATCTCTTGGACAGAAAAATATCTTCTGCACAGTTTGTCATCTTACTATTCACAACCTTTTCCAGATGTTTCATGAAGATGAGCAGCACAGATCTCAACACTGATTCCTGTGGGATTCCACTGGTAACTTTCCTCATTGTGAAAAGTGGCCATTTACTTTTATCCTTTGTTTCCTTTTTTTTAACCAACTGTTAATCCTCAATAGTCCCTTCATTTTTATCCTTGACAATTTTGTTTTTTTAAGTGTTTGTATGGAGCTGTTAGAAACTATTTAGAAACTTCATATACCCTTGCCCTGTAAGTAAAGCACTATAGCTAGCACAGGCTTGTGAAAACCTAGGAGTTCTGCTGCACTTGTGATTTTTTTTTTTTTCCTGAAAAAACCCCGTGATCTTCATTTTGTTATATATATGTGTAGGTATTTGCTAATTGCTTTTATTACTATTATTGCCTTCATTTTGCCTAATGCCGAAATAAGATTTACTGGTGTATAGGTTTTCTGAAGTCTCTCACCCTTTTGCATACCTTTTTGCAAACTTAGATTTATCATTATTCACACACATCTTCATACAAGAGTGGATTCATGTTGCTGCAGGAAGGACTTAATCGTTTGTTTCAAAAAGTTGCTTTAGATCAGCTGAATGACACCTGGTCTTGTCCAAACTGATGATACAAGGGAAAAAGAAAAAAAAAAAAAAAAGGCAGGAGAGAGGCATACAATACAAGTTTTGCTATTTTCTCTCCTGAAAAAGAAAGTTTACAATAAAGTGGAAATAATTTGTATTGCTAACCACTAAACCATTCACTGTCTTAGAGCAGCTGGAATCAGATTAATTTTCTTTTATGAGAAACTTTGGAGGGTCTTTCAAGAACAAATCCCCAAATTTTCCAACACGTGCAATTTTGGAGAAATACCTGCTTTTATAGTATTTGCTGTAACAAGGATTGTCAACCTGTCATTATTATATGAACATAATTGTTCATGTAATTTTAATATACGGATTAATGTGTGGATTTAATATGTCGCATTTCCCTGATTCAGTTTAGTTCTTTTTTCCCATTCTTGATGACACTAAGAGTGTTAAATTGCTTTTAATTAAGGGGTTCTCTTCATTTCTCTGCTACTCATGCTCCTTTTTAATTCTCAACAGGATAGAAAACTCGCAATTTCTCTTATAATTCAGCTGACTCTCTTGAGGAGTCATTGGCTTGTAGCTGAGAAACCAGTTACCAAAACAGTAGAGTGTGCATCTGTGTTTGTTAGAGGGGAATTACTTTGTGCTTTGAAAGAAATACTTCCCCAGATAAGGGTGTGAGGAAGTAGAGAGATAGATGATGGACATCCAAATGGGCCATAATAGTACATACATATACTCTAAACCTTAAACAAGAAGATTAGGTTGATATGGCATGTTCTTTGCTTTTCTACCTCTCTCAGTGAACCTTTATTTAAAAAGAAAAGTGAATTGCTTGTGTAATTTCTGGAAGTAACAATTAAGGCAAAGAATGCTTATTAGTGAGCTAGAGCAAAATAACATTTCTTGGTTTGTTGTTGTTTTCTTTTTTCCTAAGGAAAAACTTTACCTCAGGAAAATACAGGGCTGTAGCTGACACTTAAACTTCTACATATGTGTGTTTATATATGTTTTTTACAGTATTCATGATATGTGGAAGAGTATTACTTCTTAAAGTAAACTGATAAATCCTTTTGGATAGGCTATTTGGGACCTTAACACTGTTGTTGCACAATAATGTTGCTCCGGGGCATGCGTTCATCAATGTATCTGTATGTGTTTATCTATTTAGAGCACAGTAAAATCCTACACATTTTCTCAGACTGAAATGTACCATTTAGTATGTGTCCTTCTCCATTACAGATTAGATATGCCTTCTTTCTGAATCTGTTTTAATGTCTGGAGATGAGTCATTTTTACTGAGGAGGCATTTCACCATTTTTCTGGGTTCTGATGTATGTCCATTGAGTGACTGCTCTTTTGCAGGTGAAGTGGATGATGTACTGGATTGTGTTTGCCTTTTTCACCACTGCAGAAACACTCACAGACATTGTCCTTTCTTGGTGAGTTCCTTGGTGGCATGTGGCGGGATTTTTTGTAATTGCTGTGTCTTTGTTTTGGATTTTTGCCCTTCTTTTAAGCAGAGAGGACAAGTGTTAGGATGCTAAGAATAAACTGTGTCTTCTTTAGGAGTTTTCAATTGCTGTGAAGAGTCAGCGTGTTTCTAGATACTGTGGGTAGTAGCTGCCACTGTTTCAACTCCTTGGCTTGAAAAGTTAGGGTAAATGCATGGTATCTGTAAAAGGATCTTCATCTGTTCATAACTTTAAATATTTGTGAGAAGCTGTTACTGTGAACTGGTGCAGTTTGAAAAATGATAATCTAAAAGGCACCTTAAAGAAATGGTAGAAGGAAGGGACCTATTTTCCTTTGACAGCCTTTTATGTGAAAGAGCCGATCACATGAATGTCTGTGCAGTATGTGGTTTGCTTGATGAATTTTGCTTAACACTAGGGAGGGTGGAACAGACTGTATAGAAGGAAGCAGATTCTTACTCCTTTCAGTGCTTTGTGTCATGCTTGGCAATATGGAGGCTTCTAAAACTGACAATTCATTGTTACAGGGCTTCAATGGAACCTTTGAAACAGGGCATCTTCAGTTGCCTAATTGCTTTAGTGTTTGAGCTTTGCATACATCTCTGAAACATGTTAATCAAGGGTTTCATCTTCTAAAGAATCATGAATTATTGCACATGCCCTACAGAAGTGCTCAGCAGCTTTGTTTCTACCTGTATGAGATCTGAAAAGCGGACAAAGATCGAAGAAGTACAAGAACTTTAGCTTATTCACATAAAGGACTTCTGAAAACAGAAGTTTCTTCCTACTAATTGAGTCAGTAGAGAATTTGCATTCACTTGTTTCAATCTCTGCTATTGTATCTTCCCAGACTTTATTGGGTAAGGGTTAGAGATGACAGGCTTCTGCCTGTCTGCTCTTTTTCATTTACGCTGGCCCTGCTTTTGTATCTCATCTGAGGAGTACCTGTTAGAAGTTTCGGAGACAGCCATCAGCTTTTAGCAGGAACGCGACGTTACTAAGATATGTGGTTGAAAATTTTGGAAATTGAGAAGGGAAACTAATGTAATATTAACATCCACTGGTTGCTCTCTGAAGAAACTTCAGAATGATGAGTGTAGCTATCAGACTGTAATTTGGTGTGTTTGCAGGGCTGAGAGATGCCCTGTTTATGGAGTTTTCATGGCTATGGATGAAAGACTAGATGATACTCGAAGAAGGTATGTCCTAGGATTCTAAAAAGGGTTCTCCTTTTCTGACCTGAATAATTGATTCTCTTGTTTCTGAGTCTTTACCTTGCCTACACTCTTTCTGCCTGTGCTGCTCTCTACTAGTCATCTCCATCTGTCTCTGTGCTGATCTTGATTCCAGTTCTCCATCTTTTTCTCTCTTCTTCTTTTTTTTTTTTTTTTCATTCCTCTTTCTCTCAGGTTTCCCTTTTATTTCGAGCTGAAAATCGCATTTGTGATTTGGCTGCTCTCCCCTTACACCAAGGGTTCCAGTGTCCTCTACAGGAAGTTTGTGCACCCAACGCTCTCCAATAAGGAGAAGGTACTTGCTTGTTGTTGGAAGATACTGACCTGACTGGGAACTGACTGACTTCTAACTCAGTTGTGCCACAATAAAAACTGAAATCAGTGAATCTGGCTTGTGCTGACCTTAGTGAATGTAGAATGATTCTGTGTCTGACAATGATGTCATACTGCAGCTTACTGAAGATTGCAGTATAGCCAATAGTTTGCCTAATGCTTAGAAAGCTTGTTTGGCTAACCCAATTCATGTGCAGTGTCATGAGCCCATACAATCACCGTCAGTAGTTAAGCCTTTTGAATCACAAGAGGAGCAGCATGTTCTGTAGCCAGTCTGTTTTTTCATACTTTTGATATAAGCAACTGCTTTATTTCAGTTGTTTTAACTTGGAAATAGCATGCCGTAATTTAAAGTTGCATTTACATGCGTTCTGTAATTAGTAGAGAAACTTGAGTTATATGATCAATGATGCCTGATGCTAGTAGCCTGAAAAAGAGTGTACAGATGAGGTTTGTGTTTTTAAGGGCGATGACTGGGAAACTTTGATCACGTTTGTAACGGGGAGCTAAATGCCATGTTCCATATTGCATTCCTAGGAAATCGATGAATACATTACTCAGGCTTGTGACAAGAGCTACGAAACCATGATGCGAGTTGGCAAGAGAGGGTTAAACCTTGCTGCCAATGCAGCAGTTACTGCAGCTGCAAAGGTAATGCAATGGTAACATTCAAGGTAATGCTTTGGTAACATTCAAGAATTCACAGTTTATTTTTGTGTACCAGCAGTTAGGTGCTGTGGGTCTGTTAGAGATACTAATACTTGTTTGGCACTAACCTACTTTTCCTTCCTTCCAGTTTGCCCTGCAGTTAATCCCATCCTTTGACTCAGGAAAATGTACAGAGGAGCGGATTGGATTGGAGTGGATTTTGCTTTAACCTTTTAGTTGTTCTTGGGAGCATTTTCCCTTCTCTATTTTTTTCAGAGTACTCTAATGGGGAGTAGGGCACCTTTGCTCCTCTTCTGAATGAACCATCCCACGTGAGATGATCTCAGTGAGGTGCCTTTCACCCTAATTTTATGTCCTCTTAGGGCCAGGGAGTTTTGTCTGAGAAGCTTCGAAGTTTCAGCATGCAGGATCTCACTCTGATCCGAGATGAAGATTCTGTGCATGTGCAAAGCCGTGATCCACAGCTGCGCTCCTCCGGTGCGAGTCTTCTGGAAACTATTGAAGACTCAGGTACTGAGCACCTGCTGGGCCATTGCATGAGACCTTGCATGGTGAGCCAGGAGGGCTTCCCTGAGCCTTGGGTCTCAGATAGGAGTACAAGATTGTAGATTGTCTGGGAGAAGTTGAATTGTCTCTCCTAGAGCCTTCTCATTTAATATGTGTCTCTGTAGTCATTGGGATCATTATTCAGGATGGTTGATGTCTCTCTGTCATGCATTCCTTGAGGATGGGCCATTTTAAGCCTCATGAGATTCTTTAAAATTTTGTTAAAAGTTTTTCAATTTATTAAAACTTTTGCTCTTGTTCCTTAGCTTCCTGTTACTCCTCAGGAGAGGAGAGCAGTGTGGCACATCGGTCTAATGGAACCTCACCAGATACTAGAACAGATCCATCAGATGAAGATGCAGGAGACAAACTTCCTAAACGTACTCAGAGTCTCAAAACTCCTAGAAAGGTGATGAAAGCTGAGGTGAGTTGATGTATAGATAATTTCCAGCACTGGCATTAATTTGTGAGCTTGGTTGGAAGGCTCTAGCTTTATAGTCTCAGCATTTAGAAGCTGTATATATAAATTTTGTTGGACTGTCTTTACTAGTTGAGTCCTACGTTAGAGGACTTGCCATCTCCTTGCTATACTTGTCTCTTAGCTTTTGCGTTTTTATCGTGCCTGTAAGCCTCTGTCATAAGCCAGAACCCAGCTTTTCTTTCACGTGGGTTTTGTGTTGAAGGGTGGAGCATTAGATATTTTTAACATGTTTTTGTTGATAATATCCTCTCTCCTGTCTGCTACAGTCTGAATATATAATAGAGACATTTATCCCTGGGACAGCCACTTTCTCTTCATCTAAATGCAGCAGTTGTGTACCCTCTTAGGCCTCCCTTGACTTCTACACAATTAGATATGGGGAATTACACCACTCCCCACCTACCCCGTTCCTGGAGATTTTTCTTGAAGTTTGAGTAACTAGTGATTCTTCAGTTGTCTTCTTACGTTCATGTGATGATCCAAGGTATTTATGGCCATTCTGATGGGATATGAGATGCCTGATTTCTTCTTATTAAAATAAACCATACACAAGAGTAAATGAGGTTGTGTCCAAGAATCATTTAAGCTTAGCAATCTTTTTTTTTTTTTTCTGGGTTTTTTCAAGTGTGTTTTGTAGAAAATGCTTTTTGGGGTTCTGCTTTCCAAGTCTTGACTCTTACCTGAGTGTTTCTTATAGCTTGATTTGTACACGATAAAACGCTTCTCCCTTTTTATGAAGTTGGGTCCTATTTGCTTGATTCAATTTGGACTTCTAATGTTACTATTTTTAGCTAAGAAAAAGAATGCTATAAAACTGACTCATGCTGTCGAGGTATTGAGGCTAAATATTAAATAGTTTGAAGGAAAGTAATTGCTTAGAGCATGATTTTAAGTTGTACTGTTAATCTGATTTTACAGTGTACAGGAAATCTTGGCATGAACTTAAGTGCTCCTTGTAATAGAATCCCAGAATAATTGAGGTTGGAGGGGGATCTCTGAATTCATCTGGTTCAAATCCACTGCTCTTGTAGAGCCAGTTCGCAGTACCCGGTCCAGGGGGCTTTTAATTTTCTCCAAGGGTGGACATCTGTGTCCAAAGATGTGTTTTAATTTAATTCAGATCTCTCTATGGCTTATTTCTGAGTTGACCCCTCTTCTTTCTTGTCTACTGTATTAGACGGGAGCAGGGAAACAAAGCTTTGAGTCAAAGTTTCCTAGTGAGGACTTTACAAAGTGAAATTGTGAAAAGACAGAAAGAACTCTTCGATGCTGTTTAATGTGAATACAGAAATACTGATAAAACCCTTTGCAGATGTTTTGGTTTTTATGCTCAGACTGTTGGGTCTTTGGGTCAGATGTAGGACTTGTAGGACGTCTTAGACTGAGATCTCTGAGACTGCCAGCTAGGGCTTAATGCATCATAGATGAATAAATGTGCTCTTCTTGCCAATGTCTAGAATGAAAGATACAGAAGTAAAGTGTGTAAATGAGTTCAGGATGTTTCTACAGCTTTCAGAGAGTAACTGGAAGTTAATCTGGTGATTAACTGGAAGTTAAGTAGAAAAGTTAGAGCAGTGAAATGTTATGTGAATGTTACCAGTTAGAAATGTCTGTGTTTAACCTTTTGTTTGGACAACTGGCTTTGATTTTACTACTGTACAAACCCTGTTTTAGAATGTCTTCTCCTGCTTGCTATTTGATGGGTTTGTTGGGTGATTTGTTTAATGAAAAAAATGGAATGGTTAAACAGCCTTTAGAGACAACAGATGACATGAATAGCGTCATGTTGTAGTTATTTTGTCCTATTTTCACTCTGCATTCTTGCGTCTTTCTGTTAGACATTTAGATGTTAAAATAAACTAGCCTAAGATGCCTCTTTTTTCTTTCTCCTCAGCTTCCGGTGAGAAGTTTAAGAGGCCGCCCTAAGAAGAAAGCTGCCACCTCTCTTGCTTCTGCCGAGTCATCCTAAGGCGACCTCCGCCTCCAGCATCTGTCTCTGTCCTGGGATTTGCCTTTTGCTTTTATGGGGAAATTCTCCAAAGGAAGGGAGCTGAGATTCTTGTACATAACAGATACTGCTTTGCAGAGCTCATTCCAAGGCAAGGGGAAGGCTGGGATTCAGAAAGCAGAGTGGAGGAGATACAAATCCTCAGGAATTTTCTCCTTTTCATCTCTCTGTTGGAGGGAATGCTGATAATGTCTGTACATAGCCAGTTGCTTTGGAATTCCCATTGTATAACTCTAGTTGAGAATCTTTGCTGGAAAAACTGACTAGGGTTAGAGACATCCATTGCACAGAAACTGGAAAAATACTAGACGCTGGAATTCCACAGGGTGGGTGGCTCTCTAAAATGTCTTATCTTGCTCTGGGTATTCTCCTGCAGCTGTGTTTTGTTAAGAAATGCCCACCATGAGTCGTATTCCTTAGGAACGGACCATACCTGATCTGTCCATAGCCTTTGAGAAAGTGATTGAAGTGATGTATGCTGAGTGCTTTTGAACTTAAAGGACTGGCTTGTGGGAGGTATACGCTAGATTACCATTACTCATACTGGAAGATGAAGAGATTGGTTTTTATTTTATTTTTTCTGGAAGGTGAAGGGAGATAATTGGAAAAATTAATGAAGGAAATGTGCTATTTACATGCATATTATGTGGTGGAGTAGGTAAGAGTTACCATTAAGAAGGATAGTTTGGCATGTCTAAGGTTTTGGCACTTTTTGAAGCTGCTTGAATTTTATTTCAGGTTCTAATGCTCACTTTGACTCATATGAGAGCATCAGAATCAGGTGAGTCCCATGCAGTCCCATGCAGTTCCATGGCAAGCATACCATGCTTTGCCATTTAGTGGTTCAACTCATGTCATTGTGTTGCTTGTTACTTCAGACAAATTCTTTTATTCTAGCAGATGACTGGGGAAAATGTGTCTCAAAATAGTCTGCGGGCATACATGAGAATTTCAGAAGCCCTCACATCTCAGCTTTAGGAGAGTCAATCCTCAGGACATGATCACTGAAACAGTTGATTTATTAACAGCTGAGTTCTGCTAACTTTGGGATTTCATTTATGGGGGATAAAAAGCAGGGACTAGGGCACAATACAGTGATCAGTCAGTCCTCTTCCTTTATCCTGCTGCAGCCCTCACACAGATTTTCTGTCTGACACGTGCCATGTTTATCAGTGTCCTGAGACTCAAGCAATACTTAACACTTGGGACAGAAAACTACGAGGAATGTAGAACGCGTATTGTGAGAGTGAAATTGCAGTGCTGCAGGAGAATATTTGCATCGTGCCAAGCCATGCTAACCTCTTGAATGTTGTTAAGGGGGGATCCCCTGTACACTTGCTAGCTGAGTCAATGAAAATTTATGAGATTTATGAGTATGGTTCTTGTTACCAAGCTCTATAGTGAAGGTGTACCATTACAGACACGGGTGTCTGAATGAATACTCAATAGTCTTAATTTTCACTGAAATTAGTTATCAAAGGAAACTGGCTCTAAATGTAGGTTGGTGTGTGTCCCATACTTATGGGTGTTTGTGTCCCATACTTTTGCTGTCACGTTTCTGAAATTACAGTGAATTCTTCACAGAGCCCAGTATTTTGCTGTTGACAAGGTAAGAAGCACTTCTGCAACTAATGCTCTACAAGTATTTCTGTCCTAGAGAATAACCTTTCAAAAGTTTATAAAGTTGAAGATTAAGACTGAATTGTTTTCTTGTTTCCCATTGTCTTGGTGGCAAATTGTTTGCTGTTGAATCAACCAGTCATTTCAGGAAGCCAATTAAGTTGGCTTTACTATTTTTTGTAGCTTCTAAAAATTTAAATCTTTACAGTCCACGTTAGAAACTTGCATCTTGTCAGAAATATTTGTCCTAAATTATCCACAAGGTCTTACCTAGAAGCCAGTAGAAAATCATCGATTTGGTTCTGAGTTTCACAAAAAAAAAAAATCCCAATTATTTTGTTCTTTTTTAGTTTATTAGCAAACTTCATATTCATGTCTTACTAGCACATACAAATGCATGTCCTGAACCAGGCATCCTTTCTGTTTCCAAAGGATATTCCTCTTTCTGGACAATAGATAAAAATCTTTCATGGTTATGTGGAAGACGCTGGTGTGAGGAATTGCTGTTCTAGACTTTACTGAGCAAGAAAGAACCATTGTTCTCTATATTCCAAGTATGTCTATAACCACCTTTCTTGATTTTCTTTAAACTAAAATTTTGGATAGCACATTATTCATGTAAATTATTGCGAGGGATTTGATGTGGAAGCCAAGTCTCCCCTTGTGCTGATCTTCTTGCCCTTTCCTTGAGCATGCATTGTGATAGTCTACGATTGCTAGGTTTCCACAGAGTGACTTTCCAGAATCTTCTCTAGAATCCATTTATTTGTAGTGGCTTTTCTGGTTTGAAGCACGGGAAGGATTTCTGAAGATTCAGTTCTGGTATTTGGATTTGTCTTTGTCTTCCGGAGCTAGGTCCTGTGCTAAGTAGGTTTTACTGAGCATTGATGCTTGATGTCATTAGCTTGTGGGTAAATACGGGTCAGTTTTACTCTGACTTTTGTTTATACAGGTGAATTGGCTTTTGATTTGCAAGAGTGAGTCTACAGTAGAGTCAGGGACTATCTAGTTTGTGATACAAAGCTGATGATGTCAAGCAGCAGAATTTACCCAGAGCAAGATCAATGTCTTAGCATGGATACTGTTTTCTTCTTCTAGTAAAAATGTGACTGCAAGATTGTGCCTTGCTTGATCAAAGCCAGTGCAGATCTACCACCACCCATGTGACCTCGTAGTGAGTTTCTAGATACAGCTCTGCATTGGATGGCACTGTCTTGCATAGAAATTCTGTTGTTAACGAGAACGCTGAATGTGCTGTTTTGATAAAATGTTTTTATCAGCTGCTGTTCGGTGTTTTCAGCAGGAAATGCTGGAATGTAGTTTCTCTTCAGTATCATCTGTGGGCTTCATTGTGCCGTTTAAGCAAACGGTTAAATCTTCACCTGGCAGTAGAACCTGTTGTGTTTGGTAAATGATTAGATCTTTCTCCTAGCACGCCTGGCCACAGAGCGAAATGCAGTGAGAGAAAATGATACTTGATGGTGGGGGCTAAAGAGGGTGGCATGTGTGTGTCAAACTTAGTGTGCCTAAAAGTTATCCTAAAATACCTGTACCACAAGATACAAAGTTGAAGCCATGACTGCCTTTTGAAAAGAAATGTTTTACTTTCATGCTTTGTCGTAGTACGAGTCAGTATTCTGCTGTTAGAAAAGAAAATAGTGAAATGTGGTTTCCTGTCTGAGAAACTTAATGATTTGTTGCATAAAAGGGAAAAATGTTTTCTCATTTGGTGGTAATCCTCCATGGTGGGTAAGAAATATGAAAATACAGGGGAGACAACTGTCAGGTTTTAAACCTTTACACTTTACCTAAACATCTTTATTACCTACTTTTTTTAAATTGAGTTTGTGATTCTCCAGTTTTACATTTCTAGGACTGATTTCTTTTAGACTAGAATAATTTTCTTGGTAGGTAGAGCATATATATATATAGAGAGAGGGGTGCTGGTGTTCTTAAAATTGCAAAGCTTGTTCCAGGGAAGTTTCACCTTCCCTCATTTTAGTGGATTGATTTCCATTCATTGTGCTTTTGCAGTGCTGGGCTTTCTTTTATACATCCCTCTTGGGAGTACAACTCCCTCACAATATACTTCCTTGGAAAGCAAGATTTCTAGAGAACCACCAACTTTCCAGAAATGATTATTTATTCTGTGCCATCCTAATCAGCAGGAAATTTAGTGCCTTAGGAGAAAAGTAAGATATCTATGGAGAACTCTGCTGGTTCTCTGATCCACACATGGCATTGTATTAAGGAGGCTCACAAGTTAACTGTGAAGTGTCATTGTATGCTTGAGAGCAGCTGTTGGATTGAGCTAATTTTTCCTTTCTGTCTTCCAAAGTTGCATATAGTGCTGGAAAGTGTGGGTTGTTCCCTAAGAGACAAATCTAGGGAAAAAAAGTTGCATTCTAATGGGGACACTGTATTGTCACATTGCTGCTTGCTGGGGAGATGCTGAGTGACATCTCTATGTAACAGGTCTGTACTACAGCTTTTCTTGCTTTAGCCACTAGGAATTTGTAATGTGCTGTCTGGCTGAAGCATCTTGTGGTGCTGCTTTGTCAGTTGTCTTGCAAAGTCATATACGTGAAAAAAACAGGAAGGTATTCCGATGTTACATGAGCTTGTAGAACCATAGAGGTATCAGAATTGTAAGGAGCCTCTGGGGGTCATCTGGTTCGACCTTACAACTCAGTCAGGGCCACCTGCTGCCAGTTCCTGTCTGCTATTTCTGGTCTGGAATCTACTGAATTTAATGTTTAAGAGCCGATAATACGTGCAGAAACGCATATGCTGCGTGTGCTTTAGTGTTACTGAGGAGAAGTGTTTCCTGGTCACTTTTCATCTGGAATTTGGCTCTATTGTAAGACACTATGAACATTACTTGTTCTTATGTTCCTTATAGGTATTGTTAAAAAGCCTAGAGGCCTCAAAAAAGATCCTAAGAGGTAGGCAGAGTAAGTTGTGAAAATAGTTGGTTTTAACAGTAAATGGAGACAATAACTGCACAGCAGCTAAGAACCTGTCTAGTGAGATAGATAGAATTAGAGTAGAAAATGAGCTGTGTATGGTACAGTTGTCTGGTAAATACTGCTAACTTTCTGAGCCTCAAGCAACGCTTAAACTGTACATTCTACAGATGAGAGTTTGATTTCTTTTTTGAGCCTGATTTCTCTCTTAGAGTTGGTTTCTGTCTCACTCCCTCCCTTCCCCCTTTCCTCTCCCCGCACCCCCCCCCCCCACCCTCTAAACTGGGCTTGAGCTGCCCCGTTTATTCATTTAGATTCTTCAAACTTTGATCCCTTCAGAACAATGAACTTTGAATTTTACCTCAGCAGGCAACTGATCTGCAGGGAGGACCAGATGAATATCAAGAATCTCTCATCACTTTGTAGGTGTGTTATACTGGAGAAGCACTAGCAGAAAGCTTCAGAGGATATGTTTGCCCAGGAAATTCTACCCTCTGTCCCCTGCCGAAGCCTGCATCCAACCAAATGCTGGACTTAGCTATGCTCATATACATGGTTATTTGTAGAATCCCAAAATTCAGTGTCAGAATTTCCAGTGCTCTATTTCTAACGATAACAGGAATTAAAATAATATGAAGTGAAAAGAATCAGTGGCAAATTGGTGGGGGATTTTTCTGCAGCTTTGCAGGTAAATTTAGGTCATTGCTATTTATATGCCCAAAATCTCTGCCTAAAGCCCCTTGCAATCTATCTGTTACTTTCTTGCTCTCTTTCTGAGCTCCTGTTCTGCGAATTTGTAACGTGTTTTATGTTTGCTCTTATTAAGCAAGGGCTGGCTTCCATTTTACTGACTGGGGAGACTTGAAACATACTGTATTATGGCAGTAATTTAGCCTTTTTTTGTTACTTAAACCTATGACCTAGACTCATACACGCAACTTGTACATCAAAGCCTAAGGCTGGATTCCCAAGGTAGAATGTGAGCATCTATTGCAAATAGCATAGTTTGATGTTGTTCCCTTTTCTTGCAGTGGATTCTGGCTGAAATGTGCTTACTGCAGACCCTTTGGACAAGAGCATTCTGTCAGCATTTAAACACGTAATATTAGAAGTAACATTTATGGGAATACCACAGAAATAAGTGAACACTAAAGGAGCAAAAGCTCAAGTCTTCTGTAATATATAACTGTCTGAGACTACGTAAAACAATAAAGCGTTTCTGGCAGCGGTGGAAACAGATTGCTATACTGTCTTACAAAGGTAGGGAATTCAGTTGTGGTCTTTGTAGCAGGTTTGGGAGGAAAGTCAGTCTGGATGGCAAACATATACAGTTTTACATACAAGGGAACTAAGTTTTTATCACACATAGGGCTTAGTAACTTACCACTAAGAGAAGTCAAAAAATTTTGGTGACTATTAAATGATCATCAAATCTAATATTGAATATAAACCACCTGTATTCATGATGCTGCCTTATTTGGGAAAGCACTGAGTTAATGGACTCCTTATTTCTGGCTCCTCTGTTAGATTATTTCTCAAGTTAATGTCAAATTAGAGATGCTTGGGTTTGACTCAGCATTTCAGTGTCGAAGTCCCCATTAACACAGTGCTGATCTAAATGCAGTACCGCAAAAGGAGGGTTGTGAATTACTGTTTGTCCACCAGAGGGTATAAGCATAACATAAAATCACTGAACAGCAATATTTCCTGGGTATGAGTGAAGGTCCTCCTTGGGGGTGAGGGGGAAAACAAATTGGGGCTCTAATGGAGAAATATGAAATAATACTGCTTTTAACCTCTGACTGAAAAGACTATTTAAGCTTTATGGGCATTCTAATTGAGCCACTATCCAGTGAGGCTTGCTGAGACAATAGTGTTACAGAATAACGGTCCTCACTTTGTTGTTGTTGTTGTACCTTCAAACCATTTTCTAGCTGCAGGAAGCAGCTCTGAAAATGGCAATGTTTGTGATTCCCCCACCCCCTGCCCCGGCTTTGCAAGTAACCAATTGCTGTGTGTTGCTTTACTTCATGCTCTGAATTTTAATAGTATCTCCTGGTAAAGATGAGTATTTTCTTTCGGTTTAATCTATTTTCTGTCAAAAGAGAAGCAATTTTAATCTAAAAATACAGATGTATCTAATGTTACTATGGTAATTTGTGACCATGGCAACAGAGAGTTAGCATTCTGAAGTACAGACAGACAAATTTGGTTGGTTTTTTGGTTGTTTGGTTTTTGTGGAGTTTTTTGTTGTTTTTTTTTAAGTCAACAACCTAATTAGTGGTGCACACATTTCACAAAAAGAACCTGATTTTTTGTATTTGTTGACCATACAAGATTGTATGGGTTCAAGGGATTATGATGTTCTTACGTAGGAAAGCTGATGAAGTACGGCCTGAATGACCTAGACAGCACAGTGGAGAAAAAAACTGGCTTAATGGCCAGGCCCAAGGGGACACATCAGTGCCAGAAAGTCCAATCAGAGGCCAGCAGCTGGCTGCATACCTCAGGGTTAGTCCTGTTCTCTTCATTAATGATGGGCAAGAGTGTGCCCTCAGCGAGTGTCCTGGCAGTGCAAAACTGAGAGGAGTGGCTGATATGCCAGAAGGTTATGCAGGAAGCAGCAAGAGGAACATAAGTTATTTTACCTTCACTCTCAAAATACGTTGAAATCCTGGTAGGAACATAATGTAACGGTATGAGATTCTTTCCAGTGTCGAGAACATCTTTTGTTTGCAACAGCACACATGGAGACTGCACACATGGAGACTTGCAGGTTGAAGGAGGATCCAGGACATACCAGGAGGTTTCTGTAGGAAGGAGCAATAGAATCTAGAGTAGTCCTGGGGATTCTTTAATGTCAGACTTGGGGGAAAAAAAACAAGAAGAATAAAACATATATTCAGTGTGTTTCTATTTTTCCATTGTATGATCAGAGTTGGGTAAACCAACACAGTGCTTTTGGGCAGGTGCTAAATTTCAAGTATGAGTTTTGGATTGCCCTGACATGCCCTATCCCAAGAGCTACGTGTACTGCGTTCTATGAAACCTTTCATACTGATTTAAAGAGTTATAAGAAATTAACTTATTATTGAGGGAGGTGGGAATGGCTTTTGTGGCTAAGCCTTGTATTTAGCGTATTTATCTCTGCCAGTATAAAGGCTCTACTGTCAGCAGTCAGTGTCAGTTTTATAGGAAGTGTGCGGATATATGTTTAGCCAAAGCCAAACCACTTGGATTTTTTCCAAGCTTTTACTTCTTCCTAGACTCTGTTGGGGAATCTAGCAACTGAATGGAAATTATAACATTGCTGCTATCGCCTGCTTATTTGGGGCAATGAATATACGGAATGAAATAGAATTAAGCGGCATTTAATAGCTTAATTTTTGTAAAATCCAGCTGTTGTGACCATTCCGTATTTACCACAAGAGTACGGTAACTGATGTACGGAGCCATTGTAGTGTGGGAAAGCTATTAAGTCCAAAAAGGGAAAGCAGAGAAAAGGCCAACCCAAACTGAAGTGGTACGGCTAGTGCAGTCTCCTGTCTCTGATACTGCTCGGGCTATTTGATGACCAGAGGGTAGTTTGGAATTAAACACACATTGGAAAATACCTCGTCATGACACTGTCACCTTTTTACCCATGTGCTGAAGCACTGAAGTGGGATGAAATGACTGGGTTAATGGAGCTTTCCTGGGAGGGGCAGTTGTTTGAATTGTGTCACTAATGTTTTTGTAGTCATTAAGTTTGGTCACTTGCTGCAGTATAATGACTTAAATGTACAAAACCGAAGTCTCATGTTGTGCTTGCTTTAATGCCCAGACTCTTCTTAGCTATCTTTTAGCATTCTCTTTTTTCAAGAACCTATTTTAAAGGGGTCATTGCTTATCTTCCATTTCTATCCAGGGTATAATACAAAAGCTTCTGTCAATGCAGATGTGCTTTCATTCCACAGGGTGGCAACTAATCCTTATTTCTCTTCTCAATTATTTTGACGTTTCCACTAGAAGTGGCTTTCCTGGCTAAGTTCCCTTCTGAGGCATCAGGGTCATAAACGTGGAAAGACAGCCCTTCTGCTGGGGTTAAAGAGTATTTGGGAAGGCTCATTATACTGTGTCTATTCAAGCTGTATCCACTTGGTGAAGACTGCTGATGAGACCAAAAAGGCATCATCTAAGGACTAAATGTTGAGCACTGCTTCTTGCTACTGTCTCGTGTGGGTCTCCCTGGTAAGTGGTGCTTCCAAGCGCAACTGATCACAAGTCTGTGATGGCACGTCTAAATAAAAAGTTGCTGTGATAAGGTTTAATTATTGATGTGGGTAAGGGAGAAAGGTTCTGGAGGTTATTTATTCACTTTTTATTTCCAGTTTATTTTGACAGATAAATGTCTCGGATACTTTGAGTTTAAATCTACATGTGTCATTAGAACAGGCTTATAGATTTTTGAGTTGGAAGGTATGGCTTTTTGTTCTTTGCTAGTGAGTTTACACACGTTTCTCCCACCTCATGCCCCAGTTTCTTGCTACCGGTGCCTGTGGATATTATTTTAAAAAACGATGTTTTGTTATCCTCACAAATTGTGCTCCTAAATCATTTTAGTTTATCTTTGTGTCTTGTGTGTTTAGTGTTCTGGCTTTCCCCTTCTCCATTGTTGACTGAATAAAGATATGAAAATGAATACAGAGTCCTGCTATTTCTGCCATGTAAAAATAAGGCAAGTTTTGGGAATCTGTTTTGTCCTGGCATTGTTTCCTCGCTTAAATCTTGCCTCTCAGGTTGTGTCCGCTTCCCAGCTCTTAACTGAGGACTTGGATTCCTATCACAAGTGTATTTGTTAGGTGGTCTTTCTTTTTGTTCCTGCAGAATAAATTACTGTTGCCATTAAGCATCTAGGAGGCCTACCTGAATTGTAATTGCAAATAACTTTTGAGGAGGACAGAGGTTGCAAAGCGCTTGTTTGCGCAAAGTTAGAGAATGGTGAATATCTTTTTCTGGGACCATGTGCAGAAGCAAAAATGTTTAGTCAATACTATATAGCTACTATACCTAGCCATGAAACATTAGAGTGGTCAGGAAATAACTGTCCTGCAGAGCGGATAACAAGAACTCGGCTTACTGGAAAACCTGTGGTACAGACAACAGGCAAAGGGTGTGTGAAATTACAAGTTAAAAATGTGCTGTGAGTAGAATTTTCTGTAGCTATCAGTAACTGTTGGTCTTCACAGACCCAGCTAGTGGGTAAACTAGGTAGTTGGGAGCTAGTAGTTGTAGTGGCTGGGATAAGAGAGGAAGTCAGCTAGCAGGGTTCTAGTGGCATCTTTATACCTGGTCTTTTGGACAACGAAAGTCCGAAGCTGATGAACTGTGGTCTCTAGCTGCAACTTTGTAACAGTAGTAATGGACTGAGTCTCCCATTTTGGATTGAGTTTAAATCCTTTTTGACTCTGAAATTCAGCCTAGTGTTTGTTTGTTTGTTTGTTTTCCTCCATTTTGAATTGTGTTGAAATCCTTTCTGGCTTTGAAATTCAGCCTAGCTCTTTTTTTTTTTTTTTTTTTTCCCTCCCCCAAGTAGACTCTTGTATAGGTGGAACCTTTCTCTTTTTACCCCCTTGCTGTCAGTTTTTCCCACCGATGCGATGAATCAAAGAATCACAGATTGGTTGAGTCAGAAGGACCCTTGAAGATCATGTAGTTCAACCTCTACCACCAGCCTTCCACCTTTGTGGATGGCCTCATGAAGGAAGCAGACTTGCTTCTGTCTCGCCCAGCTCAGATTGGCTATTCCTAAAGACAGCAGTTGAAAGGTGAAATGTTTATGTAGTAAATAGAAAGTGTTTAACTATATTTCTGAGCATATGCAAAAATTATGTGGTTATTTTCCTCTTTGTATATGTCTGTGACATTTCATATCCCCACTCGCTCCAACAGTTGACCTGTGCAGAATGATTACAAGAGCAGTTAATGAGCTGCACTGGGTTTGGACTTCAAGTTTGCCTGTTTATTAGAATCATTGGCAACTCTCGAGGCTGAGCCTCTTCTCCTCCTGGGCTAGCAGGTTCCAGTGGAAATTACCACTGAATATGTGAGTTGCTAGCCCTAAACAGTTTTTTCCATCTTTCATGAAACTCTGACAAGCAAGGAACACTTTTCATCAAATTGACCTCACAGAAGTCTTAACTGCATCCTCCTTTAGCTTGAGTATTACTATGCACTTTAAAATTTTATCATAGTTGCTTCTTGTAACTGCAGGGGAAAAAAAAAGAATGAAACATGGGACATATATTTCAAACTGCTTTTGAAAAGGCAGCTTCTGCTTTCTAATGAGTTACCTAATACACGGTGCAGTGAAATTTTCATCCTTCCCATTGTAATTGCACACAAACCCATTATTTTTAGTTTAGCTCGACAAATTGGTAAAATGAAGCCATTTGAGAAAGGAGGAGGGCTGAACTTTTGTAGAAATTCCAAACAGCTCTGCACTGAATCATCAGTCCCAAGAGTGCAGACATTCCATAGAAATGTCAGACAGTCCTTCTGGCATATTAATGACAAAGCAGCAACGAGTTTTCAGTCATGCTGATTTTAAAGTTCTTGCTCAGCTTCCAATAAAAATTCATAGCATTTGATAATAGAACAGTTTAAGGAAATCCAAAATCAAGGATACAATCCAGACTTGGGCTATTTCAGTCTTGAAGTAGGAAGGGGAACCTTGCCTTTAGTGATGTGTTCATGTGTTATTACAATCGCACTTCTTTCCTCGGCTTTTATACAATCAAGATGAAGAAAACCTGTAAGTCTACCACTATTCTAACTATGAGACATTTCCTATTGGAAGATTGTGAATTTTAGCTTACTATATACTTAAGCATTGTTTTATCTTTCAATACTCTGAAGTAAGTTTTGCATTCAAATTTTCTTTGAAGCAAGACTTGTGCTTTGTTTTGACATTTTTGTCATAGATCAACCTTGAGAAATAAAAAGTAAAAAATATATGTTCAGGAACAGTAACGTACTGAAGAGGTAGGGTGGGAGATTAGGTAGTTAATATGTCTGTGACTTTTTTTGTCAAAGGTTTCAGTGCTTATTGAATGCAATGCAGAAAACCTCCCTTTCATGTACCACTGAAGTCAAATATCTAAAAATGAAGTGCAAGTGGGGACGTTAACAGAGTGAGCTCAGTATAGGCACATTGTATTTCCTCTTATTTAAGAAGTACAAGAGGAGGTGTTGTCAAATTCTTGTATTCTATAAAAATTAATTCCTTGGGCTTCCTTAGTCTGGGAATAAGAAAAAGTGAGTTGACCTGTTTTCATTGCAAGAGCCAAAAGTTTGTCTCCGATACACGAGTCTGTAACACTATAATTGCTAGCTTGTGGGAATTTGTTGTTGTGACATGTATAAAATTAATGGGTTTATTAGACTTCAAGTATTTTGATTTGTTTCATAGCATACATGGTAACTGAAAATACTATAGTAAAT
>WEIU01010807.1:0-13147 GCA_013389925.1 Aegithalos caudatus | reverse complement strand
GGAGATGATGCTGCTCAGCGGCGGGGGCCCACAGTTTCTTGCCCCGCCCGGGGCACCCGAGAGTGCGGGCTTCGGCGCCGCCGGGGAGCCCGGAGAGCAGCACTTCGAGCACCTCGCGGCAGGTAAGCGCGCTGACCTCGCCCAGGCGGGCGGGGAGTCCCGATCTGCAGCGGGGGCAGCGACGCCTGCGGGAATTCCGTGCTGCAGCGTCGCCTGTGTCCCGGCGGCCGCGCGGGGGGATTCTCCTGTGTGCGTCAGCGGCTCCGGACTAGCTGCGGCTGGAGAACTGCCAGCGACGCTGCAATATGTTACGCTCAATTAGTAATTACCCAGAATCTGGGGCTGCGCTGTGAGAGGGATGGCTCGCGAAGCACCGGCAGCAGCTGCAGTGGCTGCTGGAATTAACTGCTATTCCTCTCTTTGCAGACACTTTTCCCGAAATCTCCCTGAACAACGAGAAAACCCTGCCAGAAACCAGCTATCCCAACCAAACGACGCGACTGCCACCAATAACCTACACGGGGCGCTTCTCCTTAGAGCCTGCCCCCAACAGCAGCAACCCCCTATGGCCAGAGCCCCTCTTCAGCCTCGTCAGTGGGCTGGTGGGCATGGCTAATGCACCTCCCACCTCTACGCCTACTTCATCATCACCATCCTCCTCGCAGAGCTCCCCACTGAGCTGTTCTGTCCAAGCCAGTGAGAACAATCCAATTTATTCAGCTGCACCAACGTTTCCCAATTCCAGCTCTGACATTTTCCCTGAATCCCAGGCCCAGTCCTTCCCAAACCCCTCTGGAGCCCCCATACAGTATCCACCTCCAGCTTATCCGACTGCTAAAACCAACTTTCAGGTGCCAATGATCCCGGATTACTTGTTCCCTCAGCAACAGGGTGAGCTCAGTCTTGTTCCAGCTGATCAGAAGCCCTTCCCAGCCCTTGAGACCAGAGCACAGCAGCCTTCCCTGACACCACTGTCCACTATTAAGGCATTTGCTACGCAGACTGGCTCCCAAGAGTTGAAGACCCTCAACAGTAATTATCAGTCCCAGCTGATCAAGCCCAGCAGGATGAGGAAATACCCAAACCGTCCCAGCAAGACGCCTCCTCATGAGCGTCCTTATGCCTGCCCAGTGGAGTCCTGCGACCGGAGGTTTTCACGATCCGATGAGCTAACGCGGCACATACGCATCCACACAGGACAGAAACCTTTCCAGTGCCGCATCTGCATGCGGAATTTCAGCAGGAGTGACCACTTGACTACACACATCCGCACACACACGGGAGAGAAGCCATTTGCTTGTGACATTTGTGGCAGAAAGTTTGCCAGGAGTGATGAGAGGAAGAGGCACACTAAAATTCACCTTAGGCAGAAGGACAAGAAAGTGGAAAAGGCAGCTCCAGCCTCAACTGCTTCCCCAATTCCTGCCTATTCGTCCTCTGTGACTACATCCTACCCTTCCTCCATCGCCACCAGTTATCCCTCCCCAGTGCGCACAGCGTATTCTTCTCCTGCTCCCTCTTCTTATCCCTCCCCTGCGCACACCACTTTCCCATCCCCTTCTATAGCAACCACTTACCCCTCTGGCACTGCCACTTTTCAGACCCAAGTGGCCACCTCTTTCTCATCTCCAGGAGTCGCCAACAACTTCAGCTCACAGGTGACTTCAGCACTTTCAGACATGAACTCAGCCTTTTCTCCAAGGACAATTGAGATCTGCTGAGACTACCTTCTGGAACAGGAGAATTCACCTTTTCCATTGGTATTATCAGACATGGAGTCTCCAGTTACTCCCACACACCATACATTGCAAGGCTATTTCATTTAAACATCAGCTGCCTGAATCAACTGCTGCTTAAGTTTTCCACCTCTGTTGAATGACTTAATTTGCATGGATGTGGATATAAGTTCAATATAATTTTCCCCGTAAATAATAATCTTTTATTAGGAAGAAAGGACTTTTGATTAAGTATCTAGCTGATGTAAATTGTACATGTGCCATGGTTTTGCTTTCCTTTAGGTACTATTGATGTTGAAAAAATCTTTGCATATTCATGTTGTATAATTTGGAGTTTGCAGGGCCATATTTTGTAAGTGTTTATTCTATTTCAGTGACAATGCTATAATGCATTTCAAACTTCTTTGGGAACAGCACTTACTGTATTTGAGCATGTGATGCTATGTAAATATCACCTGATGAGACTCTCACATGTGGTAGAAGTTTTGTTTAAAAAGTTACAAGTCTTGGTGCCTTTTTGTGAAGCCTTGCTGATGTCATGCGTTTGTGTGAGTGGATGCTTTGCATCTTGCCTTAAAGCAGAAAGGGATGCTACTCAAAGAATGTAAGGATGAGCAGGGAATGGGTGGGGACAGGAGCAAGAGAAAGGGCCAGGGGATGGAATGTAAAGGAAAAACAAACAAATTAAAAAACCCAACAAACCCCCCCCCCCATACCCTCTCCCCTTTCCCCCCACCTCTCAAAGTCTATTTTTGTTACAAAATTGTAAATTTATATATATATATATATATATTCAGGAGTTGGAATGTTGTAGTTACCTACTGAGTAGGCAGCAATTTTTGTATGTTATGAACATGCAGTTCATTATTTTGTGGTTTATTTTTACTTTGTAATTGTGTTTGTTAAAATGAAAGTGACTGTTTGGCTTCTAAACACATTGAATGCGCTTTCCTGCCATTGGGATATTTGGTGTACAATACTCCTCAGAAAAAGATAAATAAAACATCAAATTGTGCAGACTTACACTTTCCTTGAAATTACTGCTTAGGAAGACTGCACTTCAAAGCCACATGTACCATTTGTCTCCTGGAAAAGCAAACAAACAAACAGAACCCACCTGTTTAAAGAAAGGAGAGAAAATCAATCTTATGTCCAGTTGCTAGCAAAAAGCATGGATGGTGCTTTTTGCGTGAGCCTTTGCATTAGGTGGTGTATCACCAGCTCTTTTGAAGTAGCCACAATTACTTTCTTCTGGCTTTTCCAGCTAACCTTAGACAGAAAAACAATTTTTCTAGTGCTGAAATTAAAGTTAGGAAATTGGAATCTCAGCTGTGTTGATAGGTAGTCAGAAATGTTACTAGATGTCAAAATAATAGAGCAGTTTCTAGGCTGGAAACACAGTAAGCTCAGTTATAATGGCTGGTTGACAGAAGATAGCCCTGGTCAGCTGAGAGCTGCTGTAAGTTCCTCCTTGACACAACATCAGGCATATGAGTGTGTGGGCCTGATACCCTTTATTATGGGCGTTTCAGTATTTTTAGGAGAAAACACTTGCTTCCCTGGTGGCTTGAAATGCATTTCAGGCCACTATGTGACCACTGCAGACTGAATTCAGAGGAAATTTGACCTGTGAGAGCTGGTGGTACAGGTACAGAAGAGGGTTCTGATGTTTCTCTTTTTGGGTAGGCTCTCTACAAGATATTTAGGTTTAAGGTTGTGACTAGCTGGCAGAAACAGGTCTCGATGAATGCACCTAGCACGGTTCAAACTGCCTAGCACAGCGTGCCCTACCGCTTACCAAAACTGACTGTACTGGCTAGGAAGGACAATCTGCTGAAGTTCCAATTCTAGTCCTTCTCCTCAGGTATGAAGACCTCCTCTGGCAAAAGGCGTCGATTCTGAAAGATACCTAAGAGCTTGCCTGTTGATAAATCCCAGTCTGTTGTCTCTCAGATAGGACTGGGACAAGCTGTGGGGAAAGGCCTGTGCAGCTTTGTGCTGGATGTATTTCTTCAAGCTGCTAACAGGGACCTTGCAGCTGGGCTTTTTCTGAAAAAAATTCTTTTTTTTCTTTTGCTAATTCTTTTCAACCCGAGGGGCTCTGTTCAGGGCAGGTTGACTGGCAAGTTGAATATATGGCTTCAGACTACCTGAGCATAAAATCCATGTCAGAAGTCACAGAATTCCCCTTATGGGAGACGAGACAATGAAGGGTCTTCAAATGTGGTGCTTCAAATAAGGAGGCAAATAACATTATGTACAGCTAATGATAAAATTTTTGCCTACATCTATTTCCCAAAGTCAAGAACAAAATAAGAGTAGAAGTCAAGTTATTCTGATCTGTGAGCACTGCTCTGTTCAGATATAGAGAATAGAATAGCTCAGTCGGAAGGGACCCAGGGCCTACAGTGAACATCTAGTCCAACTGCTATTAAGGATACATATGTACAAATGTCTCAAATACTGATAGGCCTGAGGCACTGAACACCTCTTTAGGAACCCTGTTCCATTTGACTACCCCCTCGGCAAAGAAATGTTTCTTAATGAGAAGTCTGAACATTTCCTAAAGCTGCTTTGAGCTACTCCTGTGTGTTGTGTCCTGTCACTGGATAACACAGGGAAGATCAGCACACCCTTCTCTCCACTTCTCCTCCTCAAAAAGATGTAGATGTTGAAGTCTTTTCAAGCTCATCTCTGTTAACTCCTGGTCTAGCTTTCTGGTATTTTGATGTTGCTAAAAACTGACCGAGTAGGCTCTCAAGCAACGCCTGTTGAGCCTGAGGGTGCCCCAGGTTGGTTCTCCAGAGCACTTTGAAACGAGCAGTGATGGTAATTTCCATGCCTAAAGGGGCAAAAAGAAGACACGTTCTCTTTGGTGCATTGTGTGAAAAGTGGTGCAAGTCAGGCAGTAGTGCTCGGCCACAGTGAAGGCCACAGCACCCTTGCTAGCATGACATAAAGGAAATAAAAACATGGGGTCTTCTGCATCCACTATTTTCATGGCCTTTGTCTCATAAAACAAAATCAGATTTCAGGGAAAAAAATATGCTTTATGAGATAGCATTGCCCATACATTTTCTGCAAGATCTTTTGTTTGCTGTTTGCCTGAAGACAGGACTTCTGATTCTTAAAAAGTTTGCTTCTAGTCCAATTAGTAGGATGAGTCGGTTTCAAGGAGATTGTTCCCAAGGAAACAGCAGGTGTTGTCACTGGCCAGGAAAACCCTCCCTCCCGTAGGAAGTGCAGCGGCGGGGAAGGAAGCGAAGAACACTCGCCTTTACGCTCACGCGCAGAAGACCCGTTTGCTCGGAACTAAACCTCGGCTGCTTGTGATTTAAAGCCCAGTTCAGATCTGACCACTAGCGACAGGAACGTCCACCCGGCTGGGCTCCGAAGACACACCCCCCCCACCGCTCCAGCGCTCGCGGCGCCGCGCCAGAGCCGGGAGCGCGCCGGGGCAGAAGCACCACCCTCGCGACGTCCGGAACCGTCCTGACCATATTTGGCTGTTCCTCCACGCCTTTTTTGGTACTTCCGTGGCCCAAAAAAGGAATTTCCTGCTGAGGCCTTCCGGGGCTGCGCTGCGCAGCCGCCGGGATGCAGCAGCGCACACCTCCCCCCTTCCCCCCNGGCTGCGGGCCCGCGCCAGCCGTGAGTCGCGCGGCTCCGGGTGGCGGGGCGCCGCTTCGCGGTAGGCCGGGCGGTGGGATTTCCAAAGGCCGCTGGAGCACAGACCGACCATCAGCGCTTCCTCACTGCTAGTTACTGTTCGTTTTCCTTAACAGGGACTGAATTACTCTTCATGCACGCCTCCGAAGTAGGTGGGATGCGGTCAAACCTGAGGAGTGCTGCAGAGGCCAGTGACCTTGTCCACCCAGGCTTTTGCTCTGCGGACCCTTTCTGTAAGCCGCTGTTCACGTGGGGAAGTGAGGATAGGCTGTTTTGTGCTTTAATTGCACTAGAGAAAAATGATTATTCGGTTTTCTTTCCCCTTAGAATGAAGGAGCTAAAAAAAAGTTTGAGCATACTCGGAGCCCAGTATGTAGTGTGGTAGGCTATGTGGCCTGTTGCTTTTTGTCCTTTTGTTTTCTAGAAATGCTACTGGAGACTTTCCGTAAACCTGGTAAAATGCAACTGACTGTTACAGATGCTTCTGTTGCGACTGCAGACTGCTCTTACGAAGTAGCTCATTGGCCCTGACCGGAGAGATGAGAGAACACGGAGACGAGACACAGAGAGAGCTGTAGGCAGAAACTTTGTAGTGAAGAGGTATGTGGACATGGGCCTTTATTTCCTTTATGGCTTTAACTCATGCACGATCGGATTCTGTGCATCTAAGACCTCAGGTAGCCCAAGAAAAATAACTTCATAAACTGGTAGCTGGCAAACGGAAGGTGGTTTGAAGGAAATGTACCGCAGCAGCCTTTTGTTCTGAAGATACTTGTCATCAAAGCTCTCGGACGTTATTCATAGGTTCTGTTTGTTTAAATAAGCTTGAGAATTATACAAAGCTCCAGATGCTTGCAAATGAACTGGACACATCTGTGAAGCATTGAATTTAACAGCAGAAGGTATCCATATAGCTCACGTTTTTCCTCAGGAGCAGGTCTCTTGTGTACAAAACAAGCCACCTGAGGTGTTTTAACTGTTGTTGTAATGTACCGCAGATCTCTAAGGTCATAAAATGAAGACACGATGATCTTTTTTAAAAAGCATGGCTCCATTAAAATACAGTAGTTAATAAGCAAGGAAGCATTGCTGATGTTCATTAAAGGAGATATTACAGTCAAAAGGAGTTCAGTCTCTGGTCCCTTCTCCAAGACAGTCCTGGAATATTTTTCTGCTGATTGTTACCTGTGGCTGATAAATTTCATGAGCCAGAGGTCATGTCTTTGCACATTTCATCTATCTTTGTCCAAGTGATTTTGTAAGCTATACTAAGTTGTAGCATTCACAATATCTGATGGAAAAGTGAATGTCCAGTACAATGTCCAATGCTGTATATAGAAAGAGAGAGATGTGTGTTAAACCTGGTGCTTCCTAATGTCATTTGATACCTCTTAAGACTTCTATTATAGAAAATTATGAATAATACCACATCCATGATAGCTGCTGAACTTTGTTACGCTTTTCCGAATTTGCTTTCTGGTTGAAGAAGCAGACTCTGTTTTGTATAGCTGCTGATCTGTATCATATGTCATACATGCATATCTTTTAGTACCTTTTGTCATGCTGTTACCTCGTTTCAGAGAAGTAGAGGTCTGCATTATACACCATATTCAAGATGGAGGAGCAATGTGGATTGATTTAATGTGATTTTTTTCCACCCTCCTATGTTTTCTATTGTTTTGAAAGTATTTCCAAGTCTCCTGTCTGACTTTTGAGCGATGAGCTTTTAAACCCATTAATTATCAAGATCCTGTTTTGGTTGTAACAGTTCTCTGTTATGAGGATGTATAGTGTTTGGTGTTCAAAGTTTAATGTTCAAACTTTGAACCTCCATCCCCTGCATCAGGGGCTTTACTGTTTGTTCCCACAATATTGTTAGCCCCTGCAGCAAAAAGCATCAGCTGTCAAATGTGGAGATGCTATCAGATAAGAGTGTTTGGTTCCCAAGCTGAGTCAATCTCCTGCCTCATGAAGCTCAGAAACCTGGGAAGAGCCCAAGTAATGTAGAGCTTGGACTGGCAGACAAAACTGCTGGCGAATGGTAGGGAAAAGCGTCCTAATAGGGTGCCTCAATTTTTATGGGATTCGTGCAAAAGTTGTCCAAAAGAACAGGGATCAAATGGGGTTTATATATTCTGTGGAGATCACAATCCACTGGGAAGGTTGAGAGAAAGAAACAAGGCCAAAAAAGGCAAATGAGCCAAATCTGCCAAAAACCTCAAATGGCCACATTCCCTGGCATTGCTGAGGAATTCAGCCGAGCTCCAAGCAAAAAATATGTCCATATGGAATCCTTTATGGGAGACCCTATTCAACTGTGACTCTTCCTGGAGAAGGCCATGGGATAGGTTATCTCAGTTTCAGAAAATATGTCATTTCCTTGGGAAAAAACACTTTGATCGTTGCATAACTTTATTGTTTGTGCCTCACCAGTAACCTGGGATATCCAAGTCCATCCTCCCCAGCAGGGAGACTGGGAGTACATCCTGATGTGAAGAATTTCTGGGATGCTCCCAGAGAAGAAAGAAGGCTCTAGCTTTGCAGGTCTGTGTTTTAATCTATCCTGTCAGCCACTCCCGTTCGATGACGGTGGATTTGTCCTCTTGGATTTGACTGCAGCGGCACTAATTACTGGGAATTAAGCAGCCTTTGGGACTTCTTTTCCATGAAACCTTTCCATCCTGCCCTTCAATCTCATGCCAGAGGAAAAACCCAAAACTCCATTTTTTCCCCTCTCCCCTTCATCTGCCTCCTCTTTTCCTGCAGGCTTTGGGCTATCCAAGCTCAGATGTGGATTAGGCAGACCACCCTAGAGGCTCAGCTCAAGGTGGGATTGGAGCAGTGTTGGAACCACCATGGATTTTCTCAAGGTTTGGTGTGAGGAGCTGCACCTTGGGAGGGGCTGGGATTTTGTGCTGTTTTGGGTTGGGTTTTTTTTTTTTTCCTTGTTTTGCCTTTTGGGGTGTGTCAGAGAAAAAGCTGGAAGCCAAAGAAACTGAAGGAGATTCCTTGATTTCTTTCCAGACCTTCAGAGGAGGCACAAATCCGTGTGGAGCCGAGGAAAGAGATGCGACAAGACAACCTTCATTGCGGGGTTTTCCTGAGGGTAACACCATAATATGCGATGTGGAAAAGCTTGACTCCGCAGCTTTTGGAAAAGCTTAGCAGCCAAATGATACCAAGTTTCAATCGGATTTATATCAAATGTGGTGTTTAAATCTGGGACAGCTCAGTTCCCTGGGTGTGGAATTCCTTGAAGTAGCCAAGCCGAGCTGTTTTTGAGAATTCCAAGCATTGTGTCCTTATGCGTCTTAATACAGTATTTAAATAACGATTATTGAATTGAGACAATATCGAGCGGATTTTTTAGAGTGGCAGAAATGTTTTTTCACATGGAGGTGTGTTGGGATAATCAACACTCCTTATGTCAGAATTAATTGGTCTTCCTTCCTTTCCCTGCTTTTTCTTTCTAGATTATTGATAATTGGGGAGAGTATTTGGAATAAAGAAATGAAATGCCCGAGGGAAGCTCCACGCTCCCGAGGGAATGCTTTAGGCACGTGCAGCTTCTGAACTGCACCGATAATCCTGGCTCCCCCAGAAACCGTCCAAAGGTGGAAGGGACAGGGAAAAAAATTCCAAGAGTGGAGAGAAGTGCTTTCTCAGGACTGGACAGCGCTGAGGTTGGAATGACTTAAAAATATTGCTTGTGCTTCTCCTGTTCCCAGCCCAAGACTAAGTTGGTGTTGCCTGAGTGCTTGCCGTTCCCTGGATGCGGAGAGAGGGAAGAAAGATCCCTGCTGGTTGCCATGTCCTCGGTGGGCAGAGAACTCTGACGGCCTCGGCGAGATAGGTTTGTGAGTATCAAATCAATCCTGCCTCCTTTTTAATGAGTCACGAGAAGGGATCGCTTTTAGCTGGCTTTGGTTGTTTCTTTTTTCGCAGGTTTCTTTTTTGGATCGTGAAATTGCCAAAACCTTAGGTTTGCTAAATGAACCCTGAAAACCTTTAATGGACTGATCCTGAGGAAATTCGAGATTGGATAGCTGGGATGTTACGGCCCTTCAAGGACACACCGGATTTACCCACTGTTTTTGGGGTCAAGGAAAACTTCAAGTTAAGAATAATCAATATATGAGGCGGTTCTCAGGAAACTTGGCTTTCCAAAACTGTATTTAGGTTTAAAAGAGATGGGAATGCCCTTGGCAGAAAAGCACCTGTGAAGCAAAGCAGGCTTAAAATATATGCCAGTTACAGAAAATCATAATGTTTTTACATATATAGATATAGATATGAAATAGTTATTTGATAGCAGTACAGGTACACTGTCAGAGTTGATTTTTGAAATATATTTTTAACTATAAAGTGTTCTGTAATTATGGATGTGATTTTTAACATTCAGTATACAATACTAAATCTCTTGCTGGTTTTAGAGCATTGCATTGAAAGTCTGTGGTTTCTCTTCTTTCCCTGTTCTTAAATGAACTTAAAGTAACTTTAAAACAAAATAAATCAACTTTTTCTTCTTTTTTATTTTAGATGCTGGAACTGTCTCTCTGGATGTGTGCTGAGCTCTCGCCGCTGTGGACAGTGTGGCCTTAATTGCTGCAGGTTCCCGTTCTTACCAGAGAATTGGAAATAAGAGACCGCAGAGATGTTTCCCGAAACCTTTCCCTTTTTTCTGCCTTTAATGGTAGATCTTCTCTTTCTGCCTTTGAATTTACAGCGATTCTCTGATGTCATTTTCCTACTCTAATTCCTCTCAGCTCCCGGGGCAGAGAGAAACTTCTCCTGTGGCTGACATTCAGTTGGAAAATGATACTGTGTGTTCCACCTCCTTAATATATTGAACTTCTCTTTATGTCTTAGAGTGTAGACTTAGTTGATCCTCTTTCAACAGAAAGTGGCAGGCTGAACTTACCTGAATTATTGAATTGTACTTTAGATAGTTGAGTTTTCTTAAAGAAAAAAACAAAACCAAAAACAAACAAACAAAAAACCCAGGCTTTTTGTCTGTGGGCTTTATTGGTGTTGCTCCTTAATTGAGCCACACCTTTAAAAAATGACTTTGGTGCCTTCTAGAAACAGTGTTCAGTACATTTTGTGCTTTCTTACGGGACCTCTGGGCTCACATATTTCCACTGCTGAGTTAATTACAGATCCAAGCTGACAGTTTCCTGTGCATCTGATATTCATTGATCTGTTTGTGATGTTCATTTCATCTGGATGCAGACTTTTTGGGCTTTTTGGGCAGATCGTACCCCTCCAACCACGAGGCTTGTTTAAAACTTGCACACAATTTTATGAAGACACTGGGTGTGTGAGGACTTTGTCTTGTTGCTATTCTAGGGAATGGCATTTAGGAGGCTCCTACAATATTCGCACTGAAGTTGAAGTGTTCAGGATCTGGTTCTCGGGGACGAATCTCGCTCCCGGCAGTCTGTAGCGTGCTAGTGTAGGACACGACAAAGTAGGGTGTGAGGGACGGGGTGGGTAGGAAGGAAGAGTGAGGTGCTTCATGCTGGCAGCTGGGTTTTGTGTTGCTGATGTTTTCAGAGCCGAAGCAGATTGATTTGGTTCTGGTGCACTGAAGCAGGATCCAAACCTTAGAAAGTATTTGTCCTTAGGCTGAAAAATATTGCTGTGCAGCCTTGTTCCCTCGCACCTGCAGTTCATTGTGGAAAAGATTTATTTTTCTGAGCCAATGTTGTCACGGCTGGTGCAGTGAAAAGCAGAACAGTTCCTGGTAAGATCAGCTCGGAGAGAACTTGAGCAACAGCCAAAACACCGCTTTGCTCCAGTGTGATGCTGCTGCGGGAGGAGAGTGTGAGGTACAAAGCCCTGAGCGGGAAATGGGAAGTGAGGAAGAGGTGGGCTAAGGATGGATTTAAATTGGGCTGGGTGTTAGTGCAGGAAGAGGCATTTGTCATCCAGACTGCCAAAATGAAGACCTGTGAAATCCTAGCTCTGCCTTGTGTTTCATGTGTTTTTACTTCATATTTATGTCATCACAAAAAGCAAGGAAACAATGCCACTGTTTCTCACTACTGCTGTGTGAAGGTTTTTTGAAGGCTGCTGTCTTTCTGTTCTCTTTTTCCACTCTGAGCTTGGCTTTTCCCTTTCCTTTTTCAATGTCTACTACTGGGTGTCCCAAGGAGGGCTGGATTCCTCAGCAGGGGTCTTAGGAGTCGGTGCCAATTCTGCTTTTTTTGAAGACGCACTTTTTTTGAAGGAACTGTGCTACCAAAACGGCTATTTTCTCCTCTGAAAAGCTTTCTCTCTATGACCATCAATGCATGTGTGTTTTAATCATGTAGCCAGATGTACTAGGAGTATTACTTTCCAAGCCAACACCTGTACTAGATTTCTGTTTGGTTTGTGTCTGTGAGAAGTGGGATTTATGCTGCACAGGTGCTGTTGGGTACAAAGGATGGAGTAAATTTGGGAGGTGCAGTGAAGGACTGAGTTGCAGGGATGGAGCTTATTTATAAACTGTATCAATATACCCTGAAACTATTGCTGCAGCAGTGATGAGGATGGTTAGAATTGGCCTGGGCCTGTCAGGATGAGCCATAAACCCAGCCAAGCCCCTGAACCCCCTCCATGGATGGTTGAAACATGTCCACAGAAAGCCAAGGCAGTTGTGATTCCAGAGGAAAATTTGTGGGTGATGGCTTATCATCAGTGGGAAATTTAGTTGGGAATTACTAACCTCAGACATATGGAATATTGGAGGTGGAATCCCAATTTCACCCTTGGGCACCTTGAGAGGAGAAGAGGGGTCCTTACCTGTAGTGAGGAAAGCCGAGTGCCTCAGTGTGACGGGTGCAGACAATGAGCTGTTCAGGGAATGAGCAGCAAGTCCCCTCTGCCCCTGCTCTCACACCCCTGCAGCACTCGCCGGTGAGAGCTGTAAAGGATGATGTTAAGGGTCAGTTCCTGCCGGGAGCTCCTTTAAGAGGGGGTTGCCTCAGCTCATTTTGGCATGGAGCTTGTGGAGGAGAGGGGTTTATGGTGGGCTCCCAGGGCTGTCTCATGGAGTGGCATTGGATCTGCGGGAGCACCTGGATGTTGGAGCATTGCTTAAAAGAGGTGCTGAGGGACAAACCTTTGGGCCAGGCAGCAGCAGCAGCAGCAGCAGGTAAATGAGACAAAGACGTTTTATTTTGTAACTCTCCAAACCTCATTGTTTAGTAACAGAGAAATCCAAAACAAAGAAAAAACCCCAAAACCCCCCAAAACAAAACACCCGAAAAAAAACACAGAGAAAAATGCCAACATTATTTGAGTAAAAATTAAACCTTTACCCCTTAGAAAACCAGGCTAATTTAATTCCAATTAATTGTGCGTTTGATGTGGTAGGTTAATGAATTCGTGTAGCTAAAATATAAATAAATAAACATGAATTTTAAAATACAAACACAGAAAAATATAAATAATGAAAATAGCCATATAAAATACAAAAAATAATAGCAATAATATGCATAAATACAGTATATAATATTATACATTACATATAACATATACAATATATAGATAAGAATATAAGATAGATGGTGATGATAAATATCAATCTTAGAATAAGAAGTATAAAAAAATGTTGAAATATAGCCTGAACTAAAGGCTTTTNGCCCAGAGGAGAGTCGCAGCAGCCTCTGTGTGTGTGCAAGGTTTCCACTGGCTTTGTATAGCTACAAAGCCAACGTGGTGTTCCCAGAAGGAGCCTGGGGTTCCCTGGGTGG